>PVKZ01003056.1:0-114816 GCA_004027375.1 Macroglossus sobrinus
CATGTTAGCATCTCCTTCCTAGACTGCTACAGTTAGGAGTAACTGGTCTTCCTGCTTCCATTCTTGCCCCTACAACCCATTCTCTACACAGTTGTTAGAGTAAACTTTTAAAAACATAAACCACTTCTTGTCAATGCCCTAATTAAGAACTTCTAATGGTTTTTCATTGCACTATGAATAAAATATTAATTCCTTCTCCTAATTTTAAGTCCTAGTCTTTAGTCTCCAAATTATCTGCCCCTTGCCTACATCTCCAGCTGCATCTCCTTTACCCCTCCCTTAAGTCAAAATGCTCCTATCATACTTACCTCAGCATTCTCTCTTAATTACTTCCATCTTGTACCTGCCTCAGGGCCTTTGCACTTACTATTGCTGAGCCCAGAGTGCTCTTCTCTCAGAACTTCACAGGGTTCCTTATGGTCATGTGAATTTCAGCTTAACATGAGATAATCACTACCACCACCACTCTTATGTAAATAACTTTCTGCATTAATGCCCTGTTTAATTTTCTTCAAAGTGTTCATCACTAATATTTCTGTTATATTTATTTGTTTACTAGCCATCAGCTGTCTTTTCATTCTGGGATATAAACTCCGTGAGATCAGGGTCATTTCCTATCCTATTTACTGAAATGCACTGGGGACATGACTGGATGGATGAACTGAATCAACTCCTAGTGAGCTAATTATATACAGGTTCTATGTTGGGTGCAAGACAATATTTCATACCTGACATATCATTGAATCTGAATACTGACCTTTTGTTGCAAATATCTCTGTCACCTTTTATAAAGGAGGAAATGGAGGCTCAGGAGATTCAGTACTTCCTCCATTGAATTAATGAATTCAATTCCACTAATATTTACTGAGAGCACACTATATGCTAGGCATAGTACATGATACCAGGAATACAAACCAGAAAAAGCACTGCTCTTGACCTCTAATTGCTCAATCTAGTGTGGGAGACAGAGCACAAACCACTCATTGCACTACAGTGTAATGTGTGGATAAACAGTGGTAGGCCTTATTCCAAAGGTAGGAACAAAACATGAAGACATAAAGAATTGTGTGACTAATTGTGCAGGACAGCTGGATGAACATTTTGAAAGGCTTTACAGAGAAGATGGCATTTGAGGTAGGCCTTCAAAGATGAGTAGGATTTTTCCAGGTGCAGAAGGGGCAATAAGAGCTTTCCAGGTAGTGAAAGCAGAGAGGCTCGAAAGAGCACACATCCCAGCTAGTTAGCTCTTTCAAAGCAGGCTGGACTTTCACATATTTATTAAAGTCAGCATTAAAGTGAATCTGGCTGAAGAACTGTATGAATAGACTTTCATTCTTTTCTGAGTTAATGAATTTTTGATCTATTGCCTAGAGTCCATAAAAATTTGCTTCATCTCAGATTTTGCTTTCAAGGTTTTATGTGATTTTTCTTCAATTAGCCTCTTCTATTTAAATGAATTATGGTTGCACCATGCGGAAGTGGGGATAAGAACATGGTAAACTTGCCAGTAGCCCTGGTTTTCTTGTTCCATGGGATTGGCACAGGGGGATGTGCTGAACTTGGGGAAGGCTTTCTTAACCCCCTGCCAGTGTGACCACACACAATATGAAATCCCTGACCTGGGGATTTTGCTACAGAGTCAGCTTTGCGGGTTGGAGCACAAATATCACTGGAAAGAGAAACACATAGAACCATTATTGAGCATTAATATCTTAATGAAAATAAATTTGTAAGCATCTTCCCTCTGTGCTAGCTGGTGTCCTTAGGGACAAGGACTTTAGTTGTAGGGAAGAGATGAGAAGGACAAGGATGAGTATCAAATGTATGCCAGATATGGAGCTGGTGGCTCTGGCTTTTTTTACATTTTTAATATTCTCAACACTATCCTCTTAAATTTACAGACTGGCTCACTGAGTCCCGTAGAGGTTGAGTAGCTTGACTGAGGTCACGCTGCTAACAGTAGTAAAATTGGAATTCAAATCCAGGTCTGCTTCCAAACTACACTGCCTCTCTATACCCACCTCATGCAGTAGCATGAGTCACTGGGTATGGTGGTGTTGGCAGTGAACATGGTAGGAAAAAATGGTAAGGATGTAGATCATGGAGGTCAAAGTTCACTCAGCTCACTGTCACACTTTGGGCTGCCCCTGAGAATGGTACTGTCTCTCTAGTCCAGGAGTTGTCTCTTTGACCTTATCTATGTGTTATCTATCTTGAGCACTTAAGAGTGATAGAAGCATTATGTGGACTGGCCGATAAATTTCCTGGTAAACAAGAATGTGCAGGTAGCTATTTAAAGTGGCCTGTGTGCTTACTTCCCATGGTGAATCTGTGGTTTGGAAATGATCAGAAAACCTTTTTCAGCAGATAGCACATCACAAATGAGAAAGCAAGGCAACATGAGTCAGGCAGCGTTAGGTACAGACTGGCTTAAACTCATCAGGTAGACACTTCTTGTTCATTTCATTCCATCCAAAGGAGCCTCCTTTCTATTTCTTGAAGGTCCCTTAGGTCTTAACCTGGGACTTTCTTCCCACCTCATCTTTCAGGTCTCAGCTCAAAGATTACCTCCTAAGAGAGGTCTTTCCCAGTCACTCAGACTGAAGCCACATTCTCCCTCCTGGCCACATATCTGCAGTAGTTACTCTCTGGCCAGCATATCTGCTTCTTATATTGCCATCTTAGCATTTATCACTACCTGATTTATCTTTTTTATTTATTAGTTACTGTTTCTTATTTGTTTTCTAACCTCTAGAATGTTAGCTTCTTGCAAACAGAACTTGCATGTTTACTGTACTCTTGGCACTTTGAATAGCTTAGAATAGTTTGTAGTTGTTAAATAAATTTTGTTGAATGAATGAATGAATGAATAGCACTGTTCCTACCTTTGTATTTGTAGTCTAGAGAGGTTGTCTCACATCAGAACATAGATTCAGGGGTCAAGCAGCCAGGGGTTTGAATTCCAGCTCTAGGACTAATGATCCAAAGTCCCTGAACTTCATATTCTTGATCTTTAAAAAGGAGATAAGAATAACACACCTACTTTACAGTGTTGATGTTAGGATTAAATGAAAAAATTCATCTAAAGTGCTTGGTATTAGGTTTGCAACATAGTCAGTGACAGTAAATATTACATTTTATTATTACTGGTAGTGACTCTAATGAGACTACAATAAATTGGAAAAGAATTCAATAAGATGTAATACATGGAATATGAGGGGAGGTGGAGGGCAGGCTTCCCCAAATGAAGTGACATCTAAGGTGAGACCTGTTTCAGAAAGACTTCATTGAGGAGCCATATCCAGCCAGTTATGTCCATGACCCAAATCAACAAACCACTTTGAAAGGGAGACATTAATTATGAGGGCCCTCATTAACATCCAGGTACTGAGAGGGTCATACCCAGGTTCTCCTTGCCCCTTAGTAGTTCTTGTCCATTCACCTGCAGCCCAAGAATCAGGCTCTTCATTATAGTGGAGGCATCAGCCCTACGGCAGGGAACACTCTGCGGTTAGGGATGTCCTTGAGTGACTTTAATAATCCATGTGGTTTAGATGTGGTTGAGATCACTTTCTCTCATTTAGACTCTGGGTCACGTACGGGAAGAAACATGCTAGCCTTTTATTTGCTGCCTGTTTGGATTTCATGCTTCCTTCTGCATGCTCTATCTAAATTAAATCTCTATTTCACTGGAGAGCATTTTTGCTATTAGCTCCTATTTTTGGAATAGTCATCAAAACTTGGATCTCCAAAAACGGAGGCCCCAGGGCTCCTGCTGTAGTCTGGGCTCCCTGCTGACTGCTCTGGTGTTCAGCCAGACCACAGTGGCTCTGACTGAGGGTTAGCGTTTCTCTTTTTCCTCCCACTAGAAAATTGTTCAGCCAGTGATACCAGTGGTATCTTGAAGCCAAGCCCTCGTCTACCAGTAATTCCAGGATGTCCTCCACAGGCTCTGAAACCAGAGTCCCAAGGACATCATTTCATGCTTGTCTGGCTCTTTTTTGGGCGAGTAGATAGACTCTCCACAAGAAATGATGTAATATCAAGCTAGAGATCTGTAGGGGGAAGAAGTGAACCTAGAAGCTCAGATTTATGTACTGGACAGAGAATGTTGCTAAAGGCCATCTGTTATCCTGGGCCCTATTGCTATTTTCAGTAACATTTGTGGGTAGAGCTGGGGGTGGGAGTTGAGGGTAACTGATGGTATTCCTGAGGGCCAGGTTTGTGGGGGTCTCTTTTCCAGGGCTGAATGGACCAGTCAGATAGGGAAGTGTGGCAAGACCGAGGGGCTGTGACTTGGTTTTCCCTTGGAGCACTTATCCTAGGATGGCTCCTAGGGTAAGAGGATTAAGCTTGACAGTCCAGGCCCATAAGCAGATACAAGCCCCTTTTTTTGTTTCCCCTCCACAGAGCTTAGACGATGGCATTTTTAAGAGGACTTTACCAAATTCCAATAGTGAACATAGACTATGAAGGAAGAAGATACTAGAGACATAAAAAGTTCAGCTCACACAGTCCAGATCCCTTATGTCACCTGGGTAGCCTGCGGCATTGTGCTGTGTCCTCCCATGTCTCCTGGTCTCAGCTTCTTGACTGCCTCCATGGAGAGGGCACCTTCTCTGTTCTCAGATGCCAGAATCTGGTTTCCCAGATGTCAGCACTTTCAGTTATTCAAGGGCAAGGCCAAGGGCAAGGAAAAATGCCTCTCATGTAGGGACTTCCCACTCAGTTTTAGAATCTGTCTAAAGATGGATCTTTCTCCAGCTACCCAAGAAGAGGGTGCATTTCAGGTAAGATTCTTTGGTCTTAACATGTCCAAGGGTGAAATAATAATTAAGAACATTCATTCAAGCACTAACCTCTTACAGCTTTGTGGAGGAATTCACTGATAAATGATGCTCTAATGGGGCAACAGAAAGACAGTTTGGAAAATTTTCCTCCTTCCTCAATGCCTTTCTCAGAGTATCTCTGTTTTGGTGTCATTCATGACATTCACACATTTAATGTATTTCTTGATTGTCATTAATTATGCCTGTGAGCTTTATAAGCTTCTCAGCAGGTGGAGTTTCCATATTGCATGGTATGTGAAAAGGATTACTTTCACTGCAGTGAGAAGAACCTTGTTTCTGGGTGGGGGGTGATGGGGCAGGGGGAGGTATTTTCTCCACCATAAGAGGAAGGGTATACTGGACTGGATGATTTCTACATTTTCACCCTTTTATATCTCAGTGAGCATCTTATTTTTCTACCAGACACACTGCATGTGATAAAGCATTTGCTATCTCACCTGTTTTTTTGATCAGAACTCTGTCAGCCATTCATTTTTATGACATAACCAGTGTTACTACATTGAGGTGGTGCAATTCCAGTGCAAAGCAAAGGAACTTGGACGTATTAGTTAACAGCTCTGCTGTGGTAGCAAATGTGTTTTTTTTTTTTTCATATTTTAAAATAGCAGTGTATCTTTCTTAGAGGTCTAAAGGGATACCAAGTAAGTAAGGAGGAGGAATTGGTTGATGTGAGCAGAAACGAATTGGTATGGGCTGGCGTAGTTGTGGATGGTGGGACGAGACCTTAGTGCTTCTATGTGACAACTTTAGAGAGGCAGCTGGGAGGGAGAGAGGCAGTAAAGGCAGGTGGTAGGGCTGTGACTGGCCGAGTGGAAGAGTCATGGAAAATGGAATTAAAATGGGGCAGATTGTGGATGTGCTCAGGCACCAAACCAAGGAGTCTTGACTCTGTTCTGGAGACAAAGGGGAACCTTTAGAGGAATTTGAGCTCAGAAATCATTTGATGAGCCTGCCTTTTGGAAATTAGTCTGGCAGCAAAGTGTAAGATGATTGTATTAATTTTAATTGCTGAGTTGTAGACAGCAGTGTATTGAATGAAGAAACCATTACATATAAATTATTTACAAAAGCACAATTTTTACATTATGTTGTGGTAGAATATTATTAGATGCTAATGGATATTTTCTTTCACTCTCCCTGAATTTCTTTCTGTCTCTTCCTGAGTTCCTTACCACAGGAAGGGGACGTGGTAGAGATAGAGAAGTATGGGACTCTTCTTGACTTCAATTTTCAAAAAGTTCAAACCCCAAGGAACACGAAGAGGATTCTAAAGAATAGATCAAAGCTCCTGGCCAGAAACTGAAAGGAGGTGTGATTTTGCAAAGATTAGGAAAAAAATATATCAGTTTCATCCCCAGGGTGGGGAGTGGGTGAGAGGTGATGAGAGCAGAGAAAACCTGTACACTGTTTCCCAGTCAGAGCTCAGCAGAGGCAGTCTGTCTCCCATGGAGATGAGGCCTTCGGCAGCTTCCCCAAGGCCTGGTACTCAAAAGACTTCATGAATAGCATCCAGTGTGAGCAGACGACATAGTTGCGGACCTTGTTCCCATGACACCTGGCACTGGGTAAGATTCCAGAATTGTGGCTGAGTAGGGAACTTACACTTTTCCTTCTGTATGCCTCTCCTTTACTCTGACACTGCTATTACTCGCAACACTTCTGACATCAGATGTGTGTGTTTTTTTCCCTGGACCAAGCAATCCTGTGTGATACGAGCTGGGTGTCCTACAGTTAACTCAGTTTTGACACTGTCTACCTGGAGATAGCGTCAGATTCCACAGGTTAAAGGCCTAGTTCCATGAGCCTGCTTCCACTTCAGATGCCAACCTCAGGTAGTAGGTCCTCAGGTTATTCACACTTCTGTCCAACTCGGCTAAAGATCTGAGGTTCCCATGACCTCCTCCTCCTTGGATTAGATTATTTGCTAGAACAGCTCATAGAACTCAGAGGAATATGTTTACCTGTTTAATTTATAATAAAGGATACAGATGAACAGCTAGATAAAGAGAGACATAGGGTGAGGTCTGGGAGGGTCACGAGAGCAGGGACTTCCATCTCTGTGGAACTGAGGACAGAACCTCTATTATTGGGATTTTGTGGAGACTTCCTCACATGGGCATGATGAGTTATTAACTTCATTTCTAGCCCTTCTCCCCTTTCTGAAAGATCTGGGGATGAGGCTGAAAATTCCAAGTTTCTAATCATGACTTGGGCTTTCTGGTGACCAATGCCCATCTAGGAACCCATTTAGGGTCATCTCATTAGAACAAAAGACATTGCTGTTATCCAGGAAATTCCAAGAAATTTGGGAGCTCTGTTTCAGGAACTGGGGTCAAAGACCAAATATTAGAATAAAAATGCTCCTAATGCTCTTATTTAGGAAATTAGAAAGGTTTTGGGAACCCTGTGTAGATTTTCTGTCATCTCACTGTGGAGCATCTCAGGAAGAGGGTTGGCAAGTAGTGCTTCCAGTGTCCCAGCAGGACTTAAACTGGAAACTAGATTGAGTTATTAAGAAATAAAGCTGTAATTTTTGACACCGCATTATATGGATTGAGATTCATACCTGCTACAAGGTTAATTTAGCGATAGTGAAAAATATTAGTTTACATGACTATTTGTGCATCTGATGGAAACAGTTTTCTGTAACTCCATTTGCAAATCCGGATGGGGACTTTAGGTCCCTTACCCAGGGTGGTGGAAAGAACCGTGGGCTTAGAGAAGCCCTCTCTTACAGTCCCCACCACCTCACAACACTACGGTGACTTTGGACGAGGTTGCCATGAAATGTAGGACACCCAGTTAAATTTGAATTTCTAATAATAATATTTGGGAATACTTATACTTATCTAAAATCTAAATTTAACTGGGTATTCTGTGTTTTCCTCCACTAAGTCTGGCAACCCTACTTTGGGTGAGTTATTTAAACTTTTGTAGCTTCAATTTCCTCATCTGAAAGAGAGATGGAGTGATGCCCACTTTAGAGGCTGCACTTAAGACCCAGAGGGATTCCTGCAGGGGCAGGGGCAGGGGCAGGGGCAGGGGCAGGGGCAGTTTTTTCTTGACCCTCTTAGGTCCCTGGCTGGGTCTGAAAATTAAACTGGCAAAGACAGATTAGCAAGAGCAAAAGCATGCAAATTTATTTAGTGTGAGTTTTAAGTGACATGGGAGCCTTTGTAAGGAAATGAGGATCTGAAGATGCTTTTTTAGCCTGGGTATAGGGAAGGCATGTGAGCATGAGGGTTTTATGACTTGCTTTAGGGGAGAAGGCCAGAATAAGGTCAGAGTGACCTTCCTGCTTCTGCCATTTTCTTTAGCTCCTTCAGCTTAAAATATTCAATATGCCAAGGTGCTGTATTTTGGGCTAGCATGTCCTGAACCCCATTCTTACAATAGTTAAAACAATTTAGAGTCTGTAGTCCCATGTACTCCTAGAATAATTTTATTAACGCAGGGAGGAGGCAAGAGAATTAAATATGTTAACCCACAATCAGAGACTGCAAATATGCTCATCAGCCCTGCAGCCAGGCAGGAGGACACCTGCAGAACAAAGGAAGATTTCAATTAGGATTGCTAACAACCCATTCTCCACACCTGTGAAGGGAAAACAGGAACCAGAAGTCATTTTCTATGGCTAAAACCATGGGGAACCTATGGATTAAAGGCTAGAAACTGCTAGCAGGCCTTTCACTCTGCATATCCTTACCTTTTCATGTTACATACTCTTCTTTTTCCTCACAGTATGTCCATATCAAAGGAATTGGATTAATGAAGTCGTTTGAAACTATAACTCACAGGAACTAAAGAATGACATATAAACTGAATTCCCAGAACACTCAAGGTCCCTCTCAGTGCTTTTACCTTGTCCCTCTCACTGCCCCTACTCTCTGCCTTTCCATGTCCCTCTCATCGTCCCTTTCACTCTCTGCCTCTGAGAGGAGACCACACTCTGTGGAGTGTTATTCCATTTCTGATAAACTTCTCTTCTGACTAACTTTGGCGTGTGTGTTGAATTCTTCCCACACTCTTAGCCAAAGACCCTCTTTGCCAAGGAACCCTCTTCTCTTCGTGCAATGGTTGGCCTCTCCCCAGCTTGGGGTAATAGTTAAGTGTGTGCAGATTAAGACAAATTCAGGTTTTATTCTTCTGCTTAATAGATGTGTGTTCTTGGATATCCATAAAACAGGATAATAATGGTATCTACCTCAGAACATACTCCTCAGGCTTAAATGAGTTAATAAATGTAAAGTGCTTAGCCCTGGGCATGGCACATTATGAAGGATGATTTAGAAGGATACTTTGCACTCAGTGCTGGTGGGTAGTATTTTCTCTTTCCAGTAAGTTATCAGAAAGCGACAGACATCTCCAAGTCTTTCTGGGGAAGAACTTTACAAATTCTCGTGAGCATGTTAAAAGACAGAGATAACACCTCTGTGAACATTTTTGAAAATACTAAATTTTCCTGTATCTTGGAGCATTCTACAAACTCAGAAGAAATCAGCTGGTGATTACATTTATCCCTCATAAACAACTGGGGGGGGGGGTCACTGTAGCCTTAGATGTATTGTTTGCCCGAGGCTAAAACTCTCCCTATTTGTTAAATAAAACAGACCCAATCTGGGTCACAGTATTAGGGAACGGTGAGCTGGCCTCACTCGGTTTCTCTGGATTCCTGAGCACAGAGGGAGAAAAAAAGAATCAAGCAGAGCCTGACTCAGGGGTTTCAGAGGAGGCTTTGATACCTTTTAATGTAGAAAAACATTTCTACCATACAGAAAGGCAGAAATAGAGGCTAGTTTTAGTGGCCACAGCATCAATGTTAAACAACTTTTGAGCTTGATAAAAAAAATATGAATATTTGTTTAGTTGTATCACATGTACTATCAGTGTAGACTTTTCAGGGACTGCAGAAGTTAATGGAAAAGTGAATAAGCAAGTGAATAAGCCGTCAGACCTTGCAGCCATCAGATAAACCGAAATCCAGCCTTCCTCCCCAGCCTCCTCCTCCATGGCCTCCTAGCCCTCCCCAGCTTGGGCTGAAGGTATCTTTAAGCTGCTCTCTTTTCTCTCTTTCAGTCTTTCTCTATGTTTGTTTTTGTTTTTGTTTTTGTTTTGTTTTGTTTTGTTTTGTTTTGTTTTGTTTTGTTTTTTTTACCAAGCCTTTCTATTCTAAAGCTTTTATAGTCCAATCTCCATGTTGCTGCTTTGTGTCATTTTTAACATTTGGTAGGTTTAATTGCTCAAATAATTATTCTTTTCCTTGCACTAATGTGCTGGGGTGTAAAGTGGAGTGGAGAAGTTACTATTGCTCTGTTTCTAGCACCTTGAAGGGTGATAAACAGATTTACATCCATCAAACTGCTTTGTCTAAACTGACATAAGATGCCCCTTGGGAGTATCCTGATTTTTTTTCTTTTTTTCCCCTTCACTTTATGACTTTTTAAGGATTTTGAATATTACAGGCCTGTTATGTTGGAGAAATGTTTCCTGATTTGGTTTTGTCTGATGTTTACTGATGATTAGATTCAAAGTTGTACAATTTCTGCAGGAATATCACAGAAATGATGTGTGTTCTCATTACATCTTATCAGATGATGCATAATTTGAGTTGTTTCATTACTGATGATGTTAACTTCGATCGCTTGATTAAGGTGATCCACTGTGGTTACTCCTTTTCCCTTTATAATTAATAAGCATTTGTGGGAAGGGACTTTGAAACTATGTAAATATCTTATTTTTCAACAAAGTTTGATTACTTAATATCATGATTTCCTGTTTTATTTGTGGATTATAATTTGTTACTATAATTATTTATTTGGAGGCCCAAATTGTCACAGATTGGATTAGTGAGAGCATCTTCAAGATGGCTTCTTTGCCCTTTTGAGGTGGTTTCATTGTTTTTTGAGTACTTCCTTGCTTTCTGGCACAAGATGTTCCACTGTCGAACCTTCTTAGCCTCAGCGCTGCCATCAGGCATTTCTCCAAGGATCCCTGATTCCTTTTAGTGGAGAATGGTGTTTAGAAACTAAGATTTACATGCCAGCTGTGCACACTACTATTGGGGTGTTGCTTCTCTTAGGCAAACTCAGTGGACAGAGGATGTTCGTATTTTGGTGTGTGTAAGTTTATATCTATATTTATTTCTGTGTCTATTATATATTTCAAAAACTATGTTCACCTGATATCTCCAATTCCTATCTAACATCACAGGATTCACTCTAGATTTCTCCCTTTCTATTATTTGTAACCCCCCTGCTATGACACCATTTTTCTTAATATAGTTACTTATTTGCTCAATCCACCTGTATGTAACCAATCTCCCATCATAGCCTCTGCGCCTTCCCCCTACACAGATGTTCTCCTCTGTCCACTTGTGCTCTGGTACGTTCATCAGTCCTCACCTTGCTGGGGTTCAAGGTAATCCTCCTAGGTGAACTCTTTCCTCACCCTTCTTGGGCTCTGACTACCTATGCCAGGCTGCCGTCACCCGCAGATACTCTCCTGATTGGGCTTGGGCCCTGGCTTCTACTTTGGATGACCACAGCAATTCCTACCCTCCACATAGCCATCTACTTAAGGACTGAATGGTTTAGAAAGGCAAGGGAGGGAGGAAGAAGATAAAAATGTGGAAGCATGTCAACATTTTTAAAAAGTTACAAGATGGAGAAGACAGAGATGGAATCAAGACTCATGTACATTTTTATATGATTTTGACTTTTTGACAGATATTTAGTATTTGAAAAGAGAGTTCTTAAATTGAAAACAAATAAATGTAATTATATATCAAATTGGTATAACTATGTCAAATGCTTTAGAAGACAATATTTTAACAAGCTTGATAGGATATGTTCTCAAGACAAAAGAAATCTCAAATTTAATTCAAGAGTTTAAAGCAAGTTATAATACTGATATTTTTATTTTGAAACTAATACATATTTCTAGATAAAGCAAATAAGTGATATGTTAATGTTGGTAGCAGCTAAGTTATTAGTGTGGGAGAAAGCAATGTAGGTTTAACAATAAAAAATGTTAAAGTAAAACTTTTGTGTTATTAATTTGATTTAGAAATTGCAATATGCATATACAGTTTAAAAATATATACATATATATTCCCCCCCCCCCGACTCTGCCTATTAGAGGGACTAGAAGCATTGCCAGCAGCAGTGAGTACCCATAGCACCCAGATTTTTGTCTCTAGGTACCATTTCCACTGAAAGGAATCAGGATTCTTTAGAGAAATGGCTGATTCTGGCTCTGGGTGAGGGAGTGTACAAGGTGAGCCTGGGACACCTTACAGTGCTAGAAAAAGAGCCTGTTTAAAGTGACTCTTATTGACCAAAGATGGGACAATTTGAGCTTAAAAAGAATGGAATGAAACACACCGAATACATAAAAATGTAAATATATAAAATAATACTCAGAAAAGAGAAAACAAAACACACAAAACACCATGTTACTTACTCATTACTCTGAAAAGTGATAATTCAGAAAGATGCCTTTCCAGGAGCAGTTGACGAAGTAAACCTCTCTCCCTCTCTCTTACTCTTACTCTCTCTTTCATAAAGATTTATCAATAAATGATAAATTCATTAAGTGATAGAGAATTGGATACTCTAGTGTGCTGAAGTATTACTCCACAGATTATTTGATGATTTAAAAAGAAAAATGGAACTTTACAATGGAGGGATGAAGCTCTCTCTGGCTTACTGATAATGGGCCAATTAGATATGATGTGTTGCAATATCATACATCCTCAATAATGATATCTTCTCTAAAATGTATAGCCTGAATATAATCCAGCCTCTAGATCCAAACTCTAGCTTACAGAGAATGCATGAGTGATGGAATAAGTTAAGTGAGGCTACACATTCAGCAGTTGGATAAATTCAGAAAGTAGGTTATTCTAAGGGACAGCTGAACTGGTCTCTTTACCGTGTTGATGTCATGTCAAAGAAAGGAGCACTGTTCTAGGTGATAAGTGACTTAAGAGATATAACAACCAAATCGAATGTGCATTGGATCCTGGTAGGACTAAACTGGGAATAGCATATGTTTTTGGAGCAATTGGCAAAATCTGAATATAGATTAGGTATTATATGATGATAAAGAATTATCTTTAATTTTGTTAGCTATATAATGGTATTGATTTTAAGAAGAAAAATGTTATTTTCATGGTGTTCATATAATTTATTTAAAATACTAGAGCAAAAAAACTGATGAAGCAAATATAGTAAAAATGTCAACAACTATTAATATAGGTAATGGGTATGTGGGTGGTCAGTATACTCTATTTTTCTCTGTTTAAAAATTTTGTAATAAAAAGTTAAAAATAATCCTATTCCTAGGCTTCAACCCAGACCTACTGTATAAGCCTAACCACTAGGTAGTATTTGTATTTTATAAAGTATCCCACTTCAGAGAGGGAATGGATGAACAATGTTTTTCATCTGTGTAATCATCTTCAACTGTTTATTGGGTCCTTACTATAGGTCAAGCACTGTTCTAGGTGCTGAAGATTCAGCAGTGAACAAAACAGATACAGAGAATCTTAAACTCACAGAGTTGGCACCTTGCCTTGTCCATAGTAGGTCTCTTTAAAACAAACAAACTTTTAAAAATTGTGAAACAAAACACAAACACAGAAAACTGCATAAAACATGAAGAGCTTAATCACTTGTAAGGCGATAACATCCCTGTTCCCCGCTCTGGGACCCCAGAACCCTGACAGCCAACAGTAGTTTTCCCTGCTTCCTCCCAACTCACAACCTCTCCCTCTGCAGGGGTATATTTTAGAAAGCTATAGTAAGGGGCAAAGACAAAATTCAGAACACTGCCATCGATTTTCCTCTGAAGATTACTCTACCCGCCCAAAGTGAGATTTTACTTTTTTTTTTTCCTTTGGTTCTAAAGGTTGTTAGTCTTAAAGTTTTGCAGAACAGTACAACTCCGATATGCATTATTACACATGTGATTTTCACTTCGTAATATCAAGTCAATGCATTAATAATATGCATTATTACACATGTGATTTTCACTTCATAATATCAAGTCACTTAGTAATATCAAGTCAGCAGCTCTGGGGCAGACTCATTCCTGATTCACAGCTAATTCTGAGAACATAATGTCATAAAAGATCTGCAGATGCAGACACATAATTCTATCATGTGGGTTGAAGAAATTAAAACATTATTTAAAATAACCTCAATGCCAGCTTTACCCGAGTAAAACTGGTCCCAGGAGACTGTCTGCAAAGTCATTATGTTGCAGTTACGTCAAAAGGTGACTGGAGGTACTGCTTGTTACCTGGACTGGTTGAATCAAATGAGAAATAAGGTTTCTTTCTCTTTCTTTCCTTTTCTTTTGCTTTTTCTTTGTTTGTTTGTTTGTTTCTTTCTTTTTTCTTTCTTTCTTTTTTAAAAAAATATTTAGAGAACTTTAATCTTCTCCCATTTTATATGAATTTTTTTCTCTCCTAATTTAAATCTTTCAGACCTGGAGCTGAAATATTACAAAAATGAATAATGTGTTCCCTGCTTAGCTGTTCTCAGAATGCCCAAATCTTGGTAACAATACAAAGATTGAAGAATAAAGATACATTTGGAAGTCTTAAAGCTCTAATACTAGGTAATTTTTAATACACAAAGACATACCATCTCCACCAGGCTGTTATGTACAGTAAATGAAATAATGAGCACATAGTGCAGCTTGGGACACAGGAAGTGCAGGAAGAGTTGGGGAGGCAGCTGCGGTGCGTGGGAAGGGTTCCAGACTGGGTGGGAGGGAATTGGGGCCCCTTCCAGCAACTCCATATCCTACCTGGATGGCTTTGGATCCATCTCCATTTGACCAAGCCTCAGTCTCCACATGGGTAAATGGGGGAGGACACCAGTTTTTCACAGGGATGCTATGAAGATGAATGGTGACACCTATCATTGTCGTTGCACTTACTGTGGGCTGCTATGTCTCTTTACATCTATGGTCCCATGTATTCTCAACATAATTGCCCTCTCCATATCGCTCATGAGCAAAGAGAAAATGTGGGAGATATAATTTTTTTTTTAAAAAAGAGGGTGCTTTTGCCATTTTCATATCCATTCCCTTCTCCAAAACAGAAAGCATCTCCATTGCATCCTGAGTCTCCATTTAATAGTTTTAATCTCTTTCAAATTACTTAATCTCTCTAAAGTTTAATTTCCTCATGTATAAAGTGGGAATTAAAGTAGTTTTTTTCCATTGAGTTGTAATGAAGATTAAATAAAATAATGCATCTTCATTTTTATTAGAGTCTGGAATATTAGGGAGTCTTTAGTCTGAGGCCCCCGCCATGCTGAGAGGACTCCCACTGTACCCCTCCTGGTATGAATGAGGCTGCCTTCCACTCAGGGGCAGCAGTCAAAGCTAGCGGATGACAAATGAGGCTTGAGACATGGGATGGAAACTTTTGCTACTGTCCAGGCTCCCACAGTGAGATCTGAAACATAACAGAGAGAGATGGAAATATTGTATTATCCTCCTCTTTCATCTGTCACTTCCTTTCACTAATCAATAAAGCTATTGCCTCTCAGTGTCTTCCTCAGGGTTTAGAGCTTGACACTTCAAGTTTTAATGAGGAATAAAAGCTGTGTTTGGGTTTTATTCTATCTTGTGGAAAGCCTTTTATTTGTTTGCTTTCTGGAAGAAAAGTAAAACTGTATCATATTGCTGGTCTCAGGCTGGACATTAAATAAAAACAGTCAAATTGAAATGGAATGTCAGCAGTAGGGTTTAGCTTTGGCTTTGGGTTTTCAGAGAGGGAGCTTCCTGGCCACTGAGACGCTGGAGAGACCAGCTCCTCCTAGAAGTTGCCAAAGGCACAGGCTATTTCTGGAATTTTTTTAAAGGGCTTGTTGTAGAAAGAAGCCATTGGGCTGTGTTCTTAGTTGAAGACTGTCTACATTTTGATTCTCTTCATGGTGCTCATCTGAATGCAGGATGATGCTCCAGGACTTCAGGGAATCGGCCTGTCTGAAGACCTCCACATCACTGAACATCTTTTTTGCCCATTGGCCCAAAGTTTTGTCACTAGCCATTATCTCCAGAAGTCCACTGTTGAAATGCTGCATGTGAGGTGTCTTGTTCCATAGCTCAGGTCCCTGCCTTTGAAGGAGCAGTGTGGGCATGGTGGCCGCTGAGCTGCCCCAGAATCCTTCCTCCAGGCTCTGAGATTCTGAGCCCCTGTGGGCTGAGTGCTCTTCCTTGGACTCTGTCCCAGTTCTCTCCACTCCCTCTTCTTCCCTGCTAAAGTATGTTGCATCCACAGAGCATTTACTATTAAGTCTGACAACTTTTTATTCCCCTGAGAAAAGTATATATACTTTTGCAAAATGTGTTGAAAAGTACAAAGTTTTCATCTCTCTTCTGTCCCAGGGAATTGAGGCTTCCAGAAGACAGCAGATGTCTTTCCTAAGTGCTCTCTGCTTTGGCAAAAATAAGCCAGCAAATAAAACAACAAAACAAACAAACAAACAAAAAACACCTTTTCTCAACTAGAGATGTATTAGCAATTCTCATAGAAAATGACAATTTTTTCCCCTTACAAATATAATAAAGTCAATTTGAAACTATCCTTTCTTCAAGTAAAATTAGAACGAGTGTCATAAAGTTTATTTGTATATTTCTAACTATTGGTAACTGAAGCATTTATGTGTATACCCACATAAGCCAATATGTATATAACCAATACATTTAATTGGATTCTTTGTCCTTTCCCTGGGGATTCCTGTTATTCATTTATCCATTTAATTTTCTCTTATTAATTTATCCAATAAATATTTTTAAATACTTCCTACATATTAGACATAGTGAAAAGCCTACTCTGGGATACTATGTAATATACATGGATGCAAGTTAAAACACTACATTTCCCAGCCACCTGAATAGCTGGGTGTGGCCAAGTGTGGCAGGTTAGGTTATGGAGAAGTAGATTCAGAGATGGAGTTTGGTCTGCACAGGGTTCATTAGAGCTTAACCTCCCATCCTGGCTAAGGTTCAATGGTGCCTGCACTATTCTAGATTTAGGAGACCAAGTTTTAATATTAGCTCTGTCCTTAACAAGCTGTGTGATCTTGAACAGGTCACTTCACCTCTCTGGACTCAGTTTTCCAATGGCAAAATCTGGAGAAGAGGCTACCTGTTCTGTAAGATTCTTTCTCATCTTAGAGTTTTAAGCCATTTCATCTGAAGGGCATAGTGATGATGATGTTACTGCTCACACTCGTATGAATATAGAAACAGGAGATCTCCTTCTCCATGACATCCCTATGCAGTAGGCTGGCAAAGAGACATTATTTCAGTTTTAAAAATAGGAAAATAGCTTAAGTGACTTACTGAGGAACGCATGGTGGTCAGTTTTGCCTCAGCAAAATCATGGATTCAGTGGATTTGTAAATAGAGTCTTTGCTTGGAAGGCAGGAGACTAATGTTTGCTGAGTGTTTACTCTGTCCAAGGCACAAATGGTAGGTTATATTTCCTGCGTTCTTTCATTGTGTGTGACCATGTCTTTGTGTTAGATATTGTCCCCATTTTACCTCAGTTCAGAAGGGTTACGTGGCTCACTCTAGTAAGAGATGGAGATGGATTTAAATGTTTTCTTCTCTTACTCCAAAGCCCACAACTGCCAGGGACCATGGAGCACAACCTTTGACTAGACTGTTCCAATGGAGCCTTCAAAATGGGACTTCTCTCAAACCAGGGTGGTTTTGGCTGGGGTGGCTGTGCAGGCTCAGGCCAACTGTCCCAGTATCCACAAACCACGCACAAACTGCACACACTCTATAGGGAATCACAGAAACCCTGCATTAATGTCACTGTTGATAATTTAATGGATCTATTCCATTAAATTATCAACAGTTCCAGGCCACAGTTCTTTACGTTGTAATCAAATCATTAAAAAAAGGTGCATTTAAGCAGCTTATTTTTTTAGCTCTCTCCCTCTGACTGATAAACACAATTCGTTAGACTGCTCCAATTAAAATTTATTTATTATTAAAACGTTACTGAAATATAACCAATTTCCTGGTTTCTAGGGTTTACATGAAATCTTATGGTGTTGATATATTATCCATTCTATATTTAAATGTTAGTTAGGTTCAAAATAAATCATTCTGTCCCTCTTCCTAACTGGCTGGCCAGATATCCCCCATAGCAAATCCTTGTGTAACTTCATATTTTTTTTTCCAAAAGAGGACAGGAAGTTATAAATAAGTTTAGAGCAGGAGGCTGTGGGAAAAAACAATTTGCAGCTCTTGGTAACTTTGGGCACATTATACACAGCATCAGAGAACTGAGAAAAAGTTTATTGGAAAATCAGCACTGGGCATAAAAGTCCAGTAGATTTTATATTTCAAATTTCCACTGAATTTTTTTCTTCCAATTTTTGAACTGTCTGATTTCACCAAGGGAATATTATATTTAGGTAGTTGTTGTTGAATCAGGTTTTTAAGTGGACACTTACATAATTTATTTTCTTCTTAAGGAATTTTGAGTTTAGGAAAAACTTTAGAGGAAATTTGGTTTCATCTTCTTGATAGAGGTGCAAAAGGTGAGGTAGGTGACTTGCCTAAGGGCACACAGCTGGTGGGGCAGAGGTGAGAATAGGTTCTATTATTCCTGCTCCAAACACAGTAAACTCTCCTGTGTAAGTAAGGGGATATTCATACTTTGGCTCAAAGAAAGTTAGGACACATTGCGTGACTGGTTATATATTTTCATAATGCTATGTACTTGTAAAAAATTTAAAGGAAATGAATGTGTGTAAAAATGAAAGCCCACTACTTCCTGGCCTTCTCCAATCTAATTCCCCAGAGCTCACCACCACCAATAGCCTGGTCTATGGCCATCTGGATTTTTCTATGCATATTTAGAACTCTTCTTTCTATCTCCAAACATGCAAAATTTACTTTTTAAAATTAAAATTGTTTATATATAATCTTCTGTAATTTGCTTTTTCAGTGCAAAAAAATAGATCACAGGCTTCTTTCCATGTCTATATATACAACCCTACCTCCTTCTTTGTGTGTTATTCCTGTGGGTAGAACGGAATACATTTAACCAGATTCCTATTGATGTAAAACTACCTCTATCCTATTGCCAATTAAAAAATTACAAGTCATGACCACAGAATATTATATTAGCGGACCACAGTACCATCTGGTCTGCTCTCCCCTTACCCTTGCAGTTGTAGGGGTTCCCCCTAACCATCTCTGGTGGTCATTCAGTCCTTGGGCTGATATCTCTAGTGAGCCATTAAAGTCACTGCCAGTCACTGCAGTGCCAAGTTCAGTGCAACATGTCCTCTAAAATCCTACTGAATGTAATTTGTGCTCCTATAGTGATTCCGAGTTTTGCAGAGCTGCAGGCTCATTATTAGGAATATGAACGACAATTACCTGTAGAAGTCAGGCAGTGCTGGGTATTAGAAGCTTGGAATGAGAGAATGTCGAATTTAGTCATCGGCAAATGTTCACCTGAAAAATGCCACTGCTACTTAGTTCTTATTTTTTAAAAATATAAGAGTAAAAATACTTAGTATTTAAAATTAATAAACTTAAAAAATTCTGCATATTATCCCTGATGTCATTCTTAATTCCACATTCACTTACTGAGTGTTTACTGTATGCCAGGTGTTGAATTAGACCTGAGGCTTCAACAACACATATCCCATGTGGCTCCCACCTGAGCGTCTCACAGTGCAGTAGAGAAGCTGACAGTTCAAGAGACAGTGTGTTCTTTGATTAGATAATTTGCTAACATTAAAAAGGGCAAAAAAGAAAAGAAAGAAAAGATCAAGATACAAAAAGAGGAGGAGGAATGGGGAGAGGAGGAGTTGAATTCCCTTCTTAACATGTGTTAAAAATGATTAAAGTGTGTTTAACACTTCATGAAGTGGGCAGTCTTGTTTAGAGGATCTTGAGAACTGCAGAATGGAGCAGAAGGCAGGACATTTTTATAGGATAAAGAATGAGAAACAAGGAAAAGAAAGATAGAGCATGAATAAGGAACAAGGAAATAAGTATAGAGCTCAGAGTTGGCTTGGCGTATAGGGGCTGGCTGACCACATAGACTGTGTTTCTAATCAAGGGGAGCATTTACAGGGACACAAAAGTTATCTAAGTTTTATTCTGCTGACATTATGCTCCCAGCAGGAGCGGCTCCTCTTGAGCCTAGAAATTTATTTCAACACTTTAGGTCTGGAGCAGTGGTTATTTTAGCGGGTATCAGAAAGGCTGGGCTGCTTGTATTCAAGCTCCCATCACTTCTTGCCTAAATTATTATGAAGGAAGGAAAGAAGGAAGAACGAAAGGAAGGACAATAGGAAGGAAAGAAGGAAGGGAGAGCAAGCAAACAGCTCATAGCAATTTCCTTTTTGTTCCCAGTATTCCTTTTCCCCCACCTCCTTTTATGTCCATTCCCCAGCTCTAACTCTCAAGGGCTTCACAGCTGGGCCTTAAGGCCATTCCCCACCCCCACTCCCCAGCCACTCTCCACGAGGAGAGAGGGGCCACATCTGCAGGAATTCAGGGTCCTAGCACTACTCAAGTCTGCTTTGTGTATTAGACTTCCATGTAATATTTCATTTTGTCAAACATGTCCCCCTGCTTTCACAGAACAAAATAAACCAAGTCTGAAAGTTGACCATTCTATTGACAGACACTATGTTGTTTCTGGCTTATCTTTCGATGATTTAGCTAACAGTGTTCAATGGCATAAAATGGGGCTCTTTTCTGCATTCCCTTTTGTATAAGTTATATATTAATGATTTGAAACTGATGTTGGTTAATGTGGATGCCTGTCCATTGGCCAGAGAAAATAGTGAAATTAGTTTCTTCCTATACAAAATATTAATGCCGCAATCTAAAAGTGGCCTCTGTGGGCGACGCATCCTGTGTTCAGACCACACACAGAAAGACTAGTCCTAGATCAACTATTTTACAATTAAAATAATTATTATGTGGGTGTTCTCCAATTGTAGTGATTCTAAGTTTAATAATTTCATTCAACGAACTAGTTTTTTAGTTATTTATAGCAGTGGTATCCCAACTGTTTTAATTACATACCTCATTAGTGAAGAAATGTATCAACATGCTTTCCCAATCTGCACAAATTTATTTATAAATTATATGTAATGTAATTCATCATAAATTATAAATAATAAGTTAAATATAATTTATTATATATAAATTAATACAAGTGCTATTATATCAGTATGTTATCTGTATTATAAAGCATATATAAAATAGCAATTCAAAAGGATGACATAAAGATGAAATAAGTGACTTTTTTTTCTTATTTTATTAATTAATAGAATAATATCACTCAACTATGACAATGAATGTTCTGGCTGCTTCCTGTTAAAAATTTTTGTGAATCCTGATGGCTCCATGCTCTCGTTAGCTGATATCAAAGGCACACTACAAACTCAAGGCAAGGTTCATCATAAAGAATGAGAGTGGAGATAAATTTGTATGTTAAGTTGTCTTTTTATTAATTTTAAATGTGGGGGTTGCCTTTTTGTCAGATATAATCAGATCTCTTTTTTTACTTCATAATGTGGCTGATGAGAAGCTGTGTGTTCTAAGAATCAGAGAAATACAAGCTCTGCCATTTTCCTTCTGTTTGCTTGTGTATACTTTTGATATTTCCTTAATCCTCTCCATTTTATGAGTTAGTTTAGTTGAAATTAGAGGCTACATTCTATACATCTGCTAGACACATCTAAACTGCAACATGTGACTATTTGGTGAAAGTGAACAAAAAATGTGTCAATCATCTATTTAGGAAACTTACACTTCTTCCCCAAGATGCCCAGAGGACCACAGGGGGCAACCCGGGCAAGTAACATCTGCAAGTTGACCAAGCAGGTGAGGTACCTATGTCAACCGGAATATTTAAATAGTATTATAGTCTGAGTCCTTTCATGTTGTTACATTTGTAGATATAACTTCTATTTTCTTCCTACATACAAATCTTACATGGTTCCTACAGTATGCAGAGTATAGTCAGAGAGAGATTTGCTGCTGATTCATCTCAGAAAGTTCAATGGATGTCTCAAATGAGAGCCACTTTCCAAACTCCAGGAGTTTAGATAATACCTTCACAAGTTTGCCTTACCTATACATCATCTGTACTCTTAGTTATTTAATATTGATGTCTATACTGACTTTTGAAAACTTAAATTTTATTTTAAGAGGAAACATTGTGTCACTAGCACGAGAGAAAAAATCCATCTCACTTGCCCTTCATCTCGTTTCACAAACCCCATTTTGCAACCTGCACACAGTCTGTGCTGCTGGCCTGTGGCTGAGAGCTGCGCGTCTGGCAGCCGAGAGCCCAGAAAGCTTCCTGCTCATCTCCCAGGGATACTCAGCATTCAGCGGGGGTGAGGCGAGACTGTGGACAGGAAGAGCATTGCATTGCCACTCACTGAAGGACCTCTTAGCTACTAGTACACAGGGGATGAAAAGGGCGGGCATGTGCTGTCAGCCTTGTACCATGGTAGATATACTTGTGGAACATACTGGGAAAACACATCTCCTTCAGCTTTACTTTTAGGAAGTTTATAACCAAATATAGAAATATAGTCATGGTATTGTCCTTATGTCTTGCATATTTGGGGTAGTATCTCTTACTACCCCTAACCCTGGGTCTTGATTTTCTTCTACCATCAGTTATATTTTTCCTAGTCCAATTCCTTGTTGTTATTTATAGTATGCTTGTATTTTTGTGTAGCAGGCTACTTCAAAGTTTTGTGGAGCAAGGCAAAGGACATAAATTCACAAAATATCTTGCATGACATTCTCTGACCCTGATGTCTTTGATGGCTTCATTTCTAGTGAGGGTATAAGTCGGTTTATCTTATGAAGGACAGCACAAAAGACTCATCAACAGATGTATTATTACATTATACGTGCTTTATGACACTTCACAGAGAAGTGTCATAAATTCTGCACAGAGACCACCTCATTTAGTACTCAGGACAATCATTTGAAAAAGTCAGGCCAAGAGAATGTGAGAGATGCAGAGGGCCAGTTCTGGGCCTAGGTCTCACTTTTCCTTTCCTTTTCTCCTCCCTCCTCCTTTCCTTTTCTCTTCCCCTGTATCTACCCCTACTACCATGAGAACAATCCTGGGCTAGCCTACTGAAGGATAAGATAGACTGAGTACAGCAGAACCAGTTTGTCACAGCTAAAGCCATCCTAGAACCACCAGTCCCTATTGATCTGTCAGCCGACACCAATCAGATAGATGAGCAAGTGAGCCTGTCCCAGATTAGCAGAACCACCCAGCCATAGTTTTGTGAGAAACCATAAGTGCTTCTTGTTTTAGGCCACTAACTTTTGGGGTGGTTTGCTACATGGCAATAGTTAACTGATATAAAGACTCAGAGATTCAGATTACATGATGGAGTTTGTTGGTGGCAGAGCTAGGAATAGAATTGATGCAGGAAAGAGCAAATTTCCCCTAGTGGAGGGGAGACCAAGCCCTGCACAGAGAGTAGAAGAGAGTCCTTTGGTGAAGAGTGTGGAAAGAATTCAACACACATGCCAAAGTTAGAGTCAAAAGGAAAGTTTATTAGAAAAGGGATAACACCACAAAGTGAGGTCTCCTCTCAGGCATCTTAGAGGCAGAGAGTAAGAGGGACAGTGAGAAGGAAGAGGAAAGAGAGAGAGAGAGAGAGAGAGAGAGAGAGAGAGAGAGAGAGAAAGAGAGAGAATGAATAAAGGCACTGAGAGGGACATGGAAAGGCAATGGGTAGGGCTGGTGAGAGGGACAGAGTAGAGGTACTGAGAGGGATCCTGAGTGTTTGGGGAATTCAGTTTATATGTCATTTAGTTCTTGTGAGTTACAGTTTCAAAAGGCTTTGTTAACCCATTTTCTTTGATATGGACATATTGTGAGGAAAGGGAAGTGTATGTAGCATGAAAAGGTAAGGATTTGTAGAGTGAAAGCCTGCTGGTAGTTCCTAGCCTTTAATCCATAGCTTTCCCATGGTTTTTGCCATAGGGAATGACTTTTGGTTCCTGTTTCCCCTTCACAGGTGTGGAGAATGGGTTGTTAGCAATCCTAATTGAAATCTTCCTTTGTTCTGCAGGTGTCCTCCTGGCCTGGCTGCAGGGCTGATGAGCATTTTGCAGTCTCTGATTGTGGGTTGATTAACATTTTAATTCTCTTGCCTACTCCCTACATTAGAATCCAGCTGTTTCTTATTCCTGGTCTAGGTGTTTGTCTACCACACTATAGTACTGAATCCATCTACTTGCCTTCCCTTCATGAGCTGTCTCCTCATCCACATGGATGCGTGGATAACATCCTTATGCAAAGAAGATTCATTTAGATTTTGTAAAATGAATTTGTTTTAGAAGACAGAAAACAGTCTTTTGTTGTTCTATAACTATCTGGCATCTCCATCTGCCTGTTTTTTTTTTTTTTGCATAAAATGTTCATGAACAGAATCAAATTAGCTTTATTTGATTTTCCATCTTAATATATAGAAGTAAAATAAAACACTACACATCATCATCAAGAGGTCATGAGATACATCAAAGTGATGTCTTGAGATTGTTTTGACTCTGGGAGGCCTTCAAGAATGGTTTGAAAGTGGGTCTCCCTCCCACCCCACCTTGGCCTGAGGCTTCACTTCTGACTTTTGTTCAAAAGTTAACCTACATCTTATACGAGGCTTGATTGCTAAGATCATGCTCATTTGCATGCTTTGTAAAATCTCATAACAACATAGTAAGAAAGGTCACTTACCAATGAGACAGTTAACGTGTTTCCTCCCCATGAATGAAGTTTGGTGTAAAAAAAAGGAAAAATAGTGCCAGAAATAAATCACCAGCTTATATACATGTTTATTAAATGCATCATACTTAGAGCACCAGATGTGAGAAAGACAAAGGCTAAATGCCAGCAGCAGGGTTGCTAAGTAAATTATTTGGCTTGTTGCTGGTAATGAGAGGCTGCACTTGGTGGGACTTGCCATGAAATTACATGTTTCTGCTGTTTTGTTCCTTAATGAACTGTGATCAACTCTAAGAGTTGTTTGGATAAGTTTTCCCTTGGTGTTGATAGAAAAGATAATTCTCTCTAAAAGAAAACCTTTATAAGCCCAAATATTTTTTCTGAATTCACAAATTCTTTGTCTTCATTTTGGGTTGTTACTCAACAATAAATAAATGAAATTGATTAAAACATGTATCAAATGTAGTATAAATATAATTATGATTATCCTTAATTTTCCTCTTTCTTCATACCTTACACAAAAAAATACTGTTGATTTGAGTTATGCCCAAGACAGAGTGAGCAGAAAGAAGAACCTAGAAAGATGGTACCGTTTTGTTAGCATTTCCAAATCGTATTTCTGCTACAGAAATGGGCAAATCTTACAATAAAGCTGCTGATTTGATTAGGAAGACCACTAATTACACACTGTAGCGACACACTCTCCTGTCCAATCTCTTATTCATAAAACTGGCATTCTTCCCATTTCTTGTTTAGAAAAATATTTCTGGCTTGGTTGAGGAGACTAGACTAAATCATTAGAGGCGCTAGGAAACGGTTCTGTGTGGGGTATCCATTTGAGCAGGCAGCTGTCTTTTGAAAATTGCCTTTATTGTGTGAGGCTCCCAATTTTGCAGTCAGGAGATTGTATAAAATCAATTAAGCCAGAGGATCTCTAGGTAATCAGCTCTGAGAACTGTTGCCCCAGCTGCGTTTATTTGCTGACTGTTATTCCTATGTCACTAGTGCCCACGTGTTAGCCTTTGCCTCTTGGCAGCAATGTGGTCCTGCCTTGCTCCTTTCAGCTTCTTCCCTTTGCCACCTCCCTGAGTCTTATCCAGGCTCCTTCTCTCAAGAGATGCCAGGAGAATGTCCTGCTGAGTTAAGCGGTTGTGGCTTTCAGGTCCTCTTTATTAGCACGTAGGAAGCTGGAAGTTAGTACCACAAATTGCTACTGTTGCTATAGCAACAAGAACTGCTCCTTAGCAAAGCTGTTAAGGAGGAAAAGCTCCTTTAGTTTTTTGATCTTTCTGTATCTTTCCCTCCCTTACCCTTTTTTAGTCACCTCAAGCAATCATCTCTTTTAATATTACCATCCACTGCCTCCTAAGGAAGTCATTCATATTGAGGCTTAAACAACCAAAGAGCCTCTATCCTTTAATAAGGCACAAATTCTTAAACCAAAAGGAGAAAATCTCATAATATCTAATGTTAAAATTTTATGCATCATTTGGCCAAATGGGGAAAGTATAGGGTGGAGAATTCCTTCATTCATTCAATCACTCATTCATCAAGCACTTATTAAATACTCACCAGTAACTACTGGGAAAATGCTAAACACTGGGGATTCAGAGATAGATGAGATACAGCTTCTGCCTCACAGTCTGGAGAAAAGGCAGATGTGAAAATAAATTCCCATACTAAGGTAATGCTGGTGTCTGATAAAAGTCTATTTGGGTGGGGTAAGTGGTTCTACTTGGGAGGTGTATGTGCGGGATAGAAAAGGTTCATGAAGGAGGTGAGTTGTGAGTGGTGGATAGATGTGCACTGAGCACACATATTACTTTGCAGGCCTCTTATATGTTCTCTTGAGTTCATCATCATGGATTATTTTATTGGCTAGTGGGTTGAGATGTTGGAGTCCTGGAGAGCCTTTGGGAGATACAGTATAAATGTGATTTAGAGAAGGGGTCCCCAACCCCCAGGCCACCAACTGGCCCCGGTGTGGTGTTTGGCCTGTTAGGAACTGGACCAATAATAGGGGGCAAGTGAGCGAAGCTTCATCTGTATTTGTAGCCACTCCCTAGTGTTAGCATCACCACCTCAGCTCCACCTCAGATCATCAGGCATTAGATTCTCATAGGCACACTGGTGCCTGGTGCCAAAAAGGTTGAGGACTATTGACAGAAAATGGCAATGGTGTCCCACTTGTGAATACTTGGAAGGTTGAGTTAGAAGTGATGGGAGCTGGCATGGTAGAGGCTGGGAATGACAGAGATTCTCCTGGGAGGAAAGTCCTGGCTAGAACATTCGGCTGGACCTTGGGGAGGTGAGAGTGAGTATAACTGGAAGCTAGTGTGGGAATAGTAGTTGGTGTAAGGTAATAGAGCCCCTGAGGGTATGGGAGCCTGAAACTGGGCAGGGACACTGATGGGAAAAGATCCATCTGATTATTATTAATGGCATTAGTGTAGTGTCATGGTTAACAGCTGGGCTTCAGAATTCTACAGATCTGAGTTTGTCTTGGCTCTGCCACCACTGACTAAAGACTTTGGACAAGTAGCAATATTTCTGGGCCTATTATTTCAGCTGTAAAATCAGAATATGTATGTTAATGGTTGAATTGTCTTCCGTCCAAATGCATATGTTGAATTCCTAACTCTGGTACTATATTTGGAGGTAAGGTGTCCAGAATGTAATCATATTTGGAGATAGGGTCTTTAAAGCAATGATTAAATTAAAACGAGGCTATTAGAAAGGGCCCTGCTCCAATATGACTGCTATCCTTATGAGAAACTTGGACATAGACACATATAAAAGGAAGATGCTGTGAAGACACAGGGAGAAGATGGCCAGATACGAGCCATGAAGAGAAGCTTGGAACAGCTTCTTCGCTCACAGACCTCAGAAGGAACCAACCTTGTGGACACTTTGATCTCATACTTCTAAAACTCCAGAACTGTGAGAAAATAAATGAAATGTGCTTTGTTATGTCAGCCCTGGAAAACTGAGATTTAATAAAAATTTTAAAATCATAACTTGTGTCCCACAATTAGGAATTTTGCAGCTTGAGCTCTGAAGCTGCTTGCAGAGCATTTCTTTGCCTTTTGGGCTCTGGAACTGCCTGCACCCTGAGCCTCACATGCTGATTGTACTGTTTGATAAATTGCCTTCCTTGCATCATGGTTAAATAATACTCCCTGTACTATGATTGTGTGATCAAAGACAGCCTTTTTGTTATATAAGCCTGAGCTGAAACTAAGACTTGATAAATGCTGAATCATATATCACCTATTGTTCTCACCCAACTCCACTTGCTGGATCACTGAGTCAGCCAAACATTGAAAGTCCAGGTGCCCTCACCAATCAGAAAACAAATGATGCAAGTTTATGATCTTGTTTTCCCCGAGCAACCCATCTATTTGATCATCAGCTCCTTGCAATTTTTGCCTTTATAAACCCTACCTTATCCCCTCCATTTTTGGAATGTATTCTCAATTCATACAGAGGACTGTGTTTCCAAGTTTGCAAATTATTACCTGAATAAACTCTTTAAATTTCTTTTAAAAAGGTATCTCCAGATTTTTGTTTACACAACTAATCCATAGAGTTATTATGAAGATTAAATAATTCATGTGGTAGCTGTTGTTATCAAAACAATAAGACTGACTCAATTTTAAATAAAAACAAATTCCAACTCACTTGCATATTTGTGTGGTTAAGGCTATCAGGATTAATGAATTTCTCTGGTTACTGAATGCCAGAGAACCCTTTGTTTCTATTCTGATGCCAAACTTTTAAACATGTCTCATCCATCCTTATAATGATTGAAATGGAATCTTTTTTCTTTGATTGCCTCTCTTTAATTTCAAGAGAATGAAATTGAATGCGTACTGCTTCTAGGAAGTTTTGTTTTTAATAAGTCAGTCATCAATTTTTTTTAATAATTTGCTTTTTTTTTTTTTTTACAGTGGAGTGCTGAAAACTTCAGTTAACCTTAAGGTTTTAGGAAATTGGACAAATCCAATTTTATCAACATTTCCATGAGCACGTTCTGTAAAACAGTGTACATTGTATGAACTCAAGCTTGTTTCTGAAACTTCAATTATAATAAAATAACATATGCAAATTACTATCATTGTCTCCATTTATTTTGGACCAGCTGCTTCTAAACAATTAACAAAGAGATCATGTAAATGCAATTAGTTAGGAGAAATACCAGCCTCCAAACAGAAAACAGAAGAAAATGAATTCTATTTACAATCTTCTAGATTATGCTTCTCAATTGCCTTTACAGGAGCTGGTACCAAACAGTAAACTGTACTTTATCATTGCCCTCATCTGATATTTTTATTTATCTTCTGAGAGTGAAATTTATTTAACTTCTTTCTCTCTCTTGAGGAGAGGGTTATAAACCATAGAACAAATTATTGGTATCGGTTCTTATCTACCTAGAAAATGCTGTGCCTGGAATTTCAAGTAAAGAAGAGTAAAGAAGGAAGACGATGGGAAGAGGCAACTCAGAATCTCAGGAGGAGGGAATAAAAGACCTTTAATAGTGCAGTTGGTTAAAATGCCACTGCTCCCATCGGGAGAGGAACCTAGTTCCCCGCTCCTTGAATTTGGGCTGTACTGAGCTATCTTGCAACTAGCTTTGGTAAATAGAATGTGGGAGAACAAACATTATATGATTTCCAAGTAAGGCCTCAAGAGAACTTGTAACTTCTGCTCTCACTTTCTTGCATCATTGCTCTGAGACTGCCATGTAAAGAAGCTTGGTATAGTAGCCTTAAAGATGACAAACCAACTGATTTACTGACATTGGTTTTTCCAGGGGCTTCTTATGACCAAATATAAATGCAGAGATAACTGTACAGAGAGAGGAGTTATCAGCAAATACTTTATGGTATTGCCCATTGCACCCCTCCTTTTAGGAGGTGCAGATCTCCTTGTTTCCAGAGATATGTCAGAGTAAAGAACTTGGAAAAAATTCTGTTTACTTTGGTTTCTGAAAGTCTAAGCCCTGAGTGCTACTAGAGGACCCTGGACATAAAAGCAAACATTTGGAGAAATATTAAGAGAATATAAAGTGTTTACATTTTGAATACTTTCCTTCTCCCTAAGCCTAGAGAAAGACTATCCGGGCTCAGGAGAGAGAGAAGAGTGGGTTTCAGAGAGGGGGCCTGGGCTGCTGCTTCCAGGCAGCATCCAGCAGAAGAGCAAGACTGAGAAGGATGTGGAAATAGAGAGGACTGAATTTCTGAAGCTACTTTGTTGAGATAAAGTCATGATAAGGAGGTCCCAGGACCCCAAGAGGGAATGCCCCAGTAAATGGTTAGACAGAGAGGTTCCCTGAGGCCTAGAGAGAACTTCTTGCCCATTAATGGCTGGGAAGAAGCAGAAGGATACCCTGAAGCACAGAAGTTCCAGGAGGTGGGTTGGGCCTGGAAGGACTGTGAAGGCAGAAAAGGCAGCAGTTACCCATGAGGACAGATGTCATTGAGGACTCGTCAGCTCTCCTTCCTCATGGCATGCCCGTCATTCCTGTTTGTCATCCCTCTGAGACTTCAGCCTTGGGTAATGCGTCAGAGATCACACTTTTATCATTTGAGAATAGGCTCAACATGGGAATTGTTACAGAAAAATAAAGAAGGTTCTGTTTCTGGGACCCCTGAGTCTGTGAAGTAAGAACTAGGGACACGAATAGTGCCTTACAGGACTGTTGGGGAGAGATATTGAAATCATGCAGGTGAGAAGCACCTTATAAACTCCAAACTGCTATCCAGTTTTGGTTATTATATATGTTTATATTATTGAGATAGTTATTAAGTTACTTATTTTTCTAGGTTATCTAAACAACTAGTTTTCAGATTGGAAAATAAAAATTTAAAAAAATAGAGAAAGCATTTTTCTCTATTTCTCTGCAATGCAATGTCAGAACAAAAGTCCACTACTTGTGTCCAACACCAGCAGATGGGGTGCAAGTTATCATCTACTAATAAGTGATGAATAGCTTTTTGGATGATAATTGCATGCAGGGGGACTTCTTGCATAGGTTGAATTGCCATTTACATAAAGTTTAACACAAATCAGAATTTGAACCTAAGTCTGGTTAAATAATTGATGCTCAATAAATATTTATGAAATGAATGACTGGACCCTAAGTTTGGAATAAATGACTAGACCCTAAGTTTGAAATCTAGTATTTTACTTCTTCTAAGGATGAATGGAACTACCGATGAATTCTGATATGATTACTAATCTATTAGTAATCTGATGTTTTCCACCTTAATTTGGCTTATACTACTTTTTCATTACCCTTTATTTCTTAAAAATTTAATATACACACTTTCAACAAGTGTAACATCATATAGTCTAATCGCAAAGATTCAAAGTGAATATTAGCATATTAAAGACTCCAAAATTCCTGTAGTAAATAAACTTCTTTGTCTTTATTTAATGTGGTACTTCCCAAATATTCTTGACCCCGTAACTGTTTTCTCCATAAAACACATTAATAGTTCAGGAACATTTTGGCAAATATCAGCTCAAAAAATCCTCTCATCATTAACATGTAATCACACTGTGTAAATAGTTTCTAGAAGACAGGAAGAAGTAGATATTATATGAATTAGAATAAAGTTGAAAGGCAAAAAACCTTAAGTCCATTTAAAGTCGTATGGCTCCTTTATTTAGTCTGAACAAATCCTCTAACAGTCTCTCAGAATTAGGACATAATTTATTCTGAAACTTCTCTTTCTCTGGGCAGAAGCCTTTCTGGGGCACCTTTGCACGGCAGCTCTGTCCTGCTTCAATTTCTGTGTGCCTAAGCTTTTTAGACAGCTTATCTCTTCTATTTGTCTCTGCTTTTCACAATGAACAGCCGTAGGGGAAATAGGAATTTCTCTTTCAGCTCCCAAATGGATTCCAGACAAAAGTGAGCTCTTCAGCAAGTCAGTGGCTGTCAGCCCCCTCCTGTTGTTAAAACGCGCATCTGCTATTTGCCTAGCTCCAGACTCAGTGACATCCAATGCATCATGGAAGCATAGGGTTTACTTCCTAGTTCTCTGCTGCTGGTCTGACCTTTCCCTGGTTTCTATTCCTAAACTGAAGGATGTTTAAGAATCTTTTGGGAGCTAAAGACAAGAGTAACTTACCTCAGCTCACATTCTATCAGAAATGTCTGGATGCTGCATTCATAGTAAAGAAGCTGTATCTCATTTCACTTTTTATCCCCCATAGCAGGTGCAGACGATAATCCATAGTAGGTGCTATGAATGTTCTCCATGGAGGTTAAAATTATTTTTTAATAATTTCAAACTTTTAAAACAATATATCAACTAGACACAGTGACCATTACCAAAGAGTTGAAATAGTAGTTTCTCTTCAAACAGTGAGATGACAGGGAGAGATTCTTAACTTGGATCCATTTCTCCTCAGTTCTTTTCCCCCCACCTTCCCACCCCACTCCTGACTTTTTTTATTTTGAAAAATTATAAACTGCAGAAAAGCTGAAAGAATAATATCATGAACACCTGGAATACCTGCATCAAAGTTATTCAATAATTATCATTATTACATGCAAGAAAATTAACATTGATATATAATATTATAGTCATGTGCCACTTAACAAGGGAGATACCTTCTGAAAAATGCATCAACAGGTGATTTTGTTGTGTGAACATCATAGAGTGTGCTTACCAGATGGGATGGACTACTAGTATAATTGCATGGTGCTATACTATACTTTTATATGACTGGCAGCACAGTAGGTTTGTTTACACCAGCATCACCACAAACACGTGAGTAATGCATTATCACTTTATGATGGTTACAATGTCACAAGGTGATATAAATTTTTAGCTCCATTATAATCTTATGGAACCACTGTTGTATATGTAGCTCATCATTGACAAAAACATTGTGCAGTAATGACTGTATTAGAGACACAGTCCCCATTCTAATTTCTCAAATAATGCCCCGTCCCACTCCAATTATGACTACTTTTGTTCAGGGATTCTGCATGCATTTCATGATTCAGACCCTATCATGTGGAGGTACAGAACAGGGAATGGCAGCTCATCTTTACTGGGCTGGGCCAACTAACTACTCAGGGTGCTGATTTATATGATAGGGTATATTTAAATAGGTCCCTCTCCCCAGCTTTGTGCTACCCAATGATACATAAATTATAACCAGGCCTTCCTAGTATCTTAGAGGTTTTTAGGAAATAATTAAGATGCTGACATCCCTAACATGAACGTTTCCACCCAGCCAAAATAGCAGTGGCTTTAAATTTCAGATTATATTTTCTAATGTACAAGGAGTCTAAAAATAGCAAGTTTCCTACCAGCCCTCCCCTCCATCATCTCTAGGGTTTGGCATTTGTTCTCATGGTTGAAAATGGCTACCAGAGCTTCAGCCGTCACATCTTGTTCCAGGCAGTAGGATGGAGAGAGGGAAAGTGAGGGTCTAGTTTTCTTCTTAAAAAGGAGAACCCATGGACATAGCACATAAGCTTCTTACATCTTGTTGACCAAAAATTAATTACATGACCACAGCTATCTGTAAGAGAGACTAAAAAATGTAATTTTAGCTAGGTGATAATGAGCCCACCAAAAAATTTGGGCTCTGTTATTAAGGAAGGATGGGATATTGGGTGACAACTAGCAATCTTTGCCATACCCCCTAATTAGGAGGAGCTATAAGTCTTCAGATTAGTTTAAAGAAAGATTACAAATTAGTGCTCCCTCAGATCTGCATTAGCTTGGGTTAGTGCCAGTTCCTTTGGTAAGATGCAAGAATATTTATTGTGGGTGTTTATATTTTCTATTTTATTCAATGCTATTAGGTCTAGAGGGAGTAAATATTTGTTAATCTATTAAGTCTAGATTTATTTAGAATGTAAATTCTTAATAATTTAATTTAAACTATAAAAGTTTATTTAAGTATGATTGAAAAAGCATGAGCTTGGGTTAGAGACCTGGGTTTGCCGCATAACTGCCGTGACGATCAAATGGTACATGTGAAAAAGTTCAGAAAATAGTCAACATATAGTTAAATGCTTGCCTATATCCTCTCTTCCTTTCTCCTATTCTTTCTTTTTTCCTTCCATGATAATTCTGTGTGCTGACAGAGAGACCTAGTTGAGACGTGCCGATTCACAATTACTTTTTAAAGCCTGCTGTGTCTTGTTAAATTTAAAAGGATATTTAGCTGACTAAGGGACCATTTGCAGACTTGAGCACATGTCTGGTTGAGGTTGCCTAGGTCTAGAGTTTTAAGTAGGGCAGTTCTTATGTGAGGGCGGAGGTTAAGTAATAGCTCAGAAAATAAACATACCTTCATTTTTACCTCTGGACGTAAGGGGCTGTTTTTTGTTTTTGTTTGTTTTTAAATGTAGCAGACTTTCAACTGTGAAGACAGTAGGAATAAGTTTCCACGAATAGTTTGGGCTTCCTGTACTCCTCACTTTATAAAAAGGGTGCATTCTTTCAGAAGCAGACTCTCAAAAGGCCCAGGAACATCCTCTTCAGTTCTGGGCTATTTAATCTCAGTTGTTTCTTTGGGAATTGCCACTGACAACAATGAGTAGAAGGGGAAGCATTTTTGTAAAACATCTGTACAGCGGCCACTTCAAACAGTGATGAGGGGTGGTAGGGAAATTAATGGTTGTTTGGACAGCCTGAGTCCTTAAGCTGAGGCACTAAAAGGTACTTTTCACATCGTTAAATACAACTTCCTTTCCTTACTCAAAGTTGAGATGTAGCCATGGTTGATTACTGTGCAAAAGTTTCTTTCTCTTGACTATTTCTCAGTAGCTCACATGGGAGGGTTTTAATCACAGAAGTCTTCTGAGTCTTGAGTAGAATGATTTTGGTCTTAAGTGGTTTGACATTAAATTGGAGCAAGTACGTACTAAAATGTTGCCTGTCTCATTACTTGTTAGGAATATTTATCATCTCTGGGAATGTCAGAGACTAAATGTATAAACAATTTGGGATTATCTTGTCACCTAGATGCCTTTTACGTGAAGAGATGGATTCTTGGTTCATGGAGTGGTAAATGTGAGGAACCAGACTGATGTAGTGGATTCAGCTTTGGATTTAGAGTTGGACCACTTTGTTCAAGCCCTGCCTTAGAAATGAACTTGGGAAGAGTGAACTTGATAAAAGTCACTATGGGATTCATGATAAACAATTTTGGGTGCCAGGCATTGACTCAGGTGTTTCAGCTATGCTCCATTGTTTAATTCTCTTATGGACTCTATGAGGTATTATTAATGACGCCTCAGGTTTGATTACTCTCACACAGTTAGATCCACCTGGCATGTTCCCCTGTGCTGCATGTCTGCACGTGGAGACACCTTATGCTTTGCAAATTATGAAAATCTGTATAAGCCTAAGAAATAACTCTCAGTTCAACAAAAATGGATCATATAGTCCAAGCTTCTTCTCTGAGATTCATTGGGTCAAACACTATAGGGATTTCTGCAACAAGTGAGAGAAAAATTTTGTGGTTATAAAAATCACATTTTAGGAAATAAAGTCCCATGTAAAAGGAAAGGAAGTTTGTTTTGATCGAAACAGAACTTCAGTTTTCATATGTCCATACAACTGATGGTTATGGCAGATATTGTGAGTTGACTGGATAAGCTCCATTTGTATCCGTGTTCCCCTTGTCTGCTTCTATTTTAGAGGCTATAAAAGCTAAAAACTCAGTTTTCCAGCCTCCCTGACAGCCATGCAACACAGTTCCAGCCAAAAAGATGTGTGAGTGTTGTATCATAAAGAATTTCCCTGGACTTTGTTCTCACTTCCTGGCTTGGAGACTTTAAACCCTTGGAACTTCCCCAGTTGAACAGTGCCTTTGTTATTCATGGTGGGCTCCTTAAAATCATACCTGAATTTATGCTAATGAGGTGACTCAGGGTGGGCTCATAAATAGCTTGGGGCAGGAGTGGGGTAGGGTGAGAGGTGGCCATGCTAGAAAGACCAGCTTTGTGATTAGAGGGTTGGGGCTTGAGCCACTTGATATCAGCCTGACCTCTGGGGAGGGAAGGGGAGTTGGTGCTTGAGTTAAGTTATGTGGCCAATGAGCCAAATGAACTTGTCTGTATAATGAAATTCCAATAAAACTTCTGGCTACCTAAAGCTGATACACATTAAAAGTGCCAGGAGTGTGTGCATGATGAGGATACAGGTTTGTGTTTGGGACCCTCCCAGACCTTGTCCAGTGGGTTCTTCTTCGGCTGGTTCTAATTTGTATCCTTTTGCTGTAATAAAACTATAATTGTAAGTATAGTGCTTTCCAGGAGTTGGGTGAGTCATTGTGGCAAATTATTGAATCTGAGGTTATAGTAGGAACCCCTAAATTTGTATCTAGTTTGTTAGAAGTGCAGGTCTGGGAACCCCCAAGCTTGTGGCTGATAAACTGAAGTGAGGGTAGTCTTGTGAAAGACTATGTCCTTAACAAGTGCAATCTGACCTAACTCCAGGTAATTAGCATCAGAATTGCATTGAAGGGAAGACCATCTTTTTCCAAATAAAAAGGCAATACCTCATTCGGAGAAAGACCTCTGCCCTTTGCTCTTTGCCCTTTTTTTCTTCTTCCTGCCTAGAATGTAGATACTATGCTTGGTGGTGCACCAGGCATTTTGTGACCATGAAGCCTAAAGCCACACACAAAAGAAGGCAGAGCAAAACGTTAGAAGAAGCTTAGGTCCATAATGACACCATAGAGCAGCTATCCCGACCTTGAACTCAAGAATCTGGGGCTCCTTTCGTAACATGAGAAAAATAAGTCCCCATGTGTTTAAGCTTCTCTTGATTCTGTTGTTTGTGACTAAATACATTTCTAACTGATACTCCATAACACCCTGTTGTGTGTTATGAAAGCTCAGAAAGGAGAACAGATTAGACAAACTTCCATGTAACACAGATTAAATATAAAGAAATGTGTTTTTTTCCTCTCACTTCCTTTCCTGAAATGGCTTTTTGACCCGTGCTTGGTATAAGAAAGGGAATTATGTTCAGAAAACAAAACTTCTTTTTCCTTACTATAATGTTGATTTTTTTTTTCCAGTTCTAAAATATTCTCCTGCTTTTCACAATTTGTTGAAAATTAGAGATGACATCTTCCTTAGGATCAGCAGCTTGTTGTTCCATTTATGACAAAAAAAAATCATTTAAAAATTAAAGTTAAGTTTATTTTATCTGACATAACTATATTTGCCATTTTATAAACAAACAAAATTGTACCTTTTTATGGTCTTAAACTAACAAAATTACCTACTGCTTTCAAGTTGTTTTTTTAAAAATCACGTTATTTTTAGAAATCTGTAGATTAAAAGAGATTTAATAGAAATAGCAACTAGTTGCAATTTATGTATCTTATTTGGATATTCATTTGAACAAACAATATGTAAAACAATCAGGATATTGAGGCAATAATTGGATATTTAGTGATTTTTAAAAATAGAATTACTGTTATTTTTAGGTGTGGTGATTATATAGGGGTTATATTTTAGAGTCTTTATCTTTTAGAGATACATATTAAACAATTTATGGACCAGAGGATGCTGGAGAGCTCCATGGGGTAGGAGTCCAAACAGGGACCCCGACCCGCAGCTTCGGTGATCAGGTTCTTCTCTTTCGCCATGAAAAAGGATTCCAGGCCATGACAAACAGCAAACAGAAAAGCAAGAGTTTTATTAAAGTGAAAGTACACACTTAAGAGAGAATTGTGGGCAGCTCAGAGAGAGAGTCACCTCAAGCTATTTGAATTATGGGCTTTTGTTCTCTTGGGGTTGTGGAGATGATAATGATATTATGGTTAGCCAAAGCTAAACAAAGGACAAGGGAAAGACTCAGGAGACTTATCAGGGAGGGGTGCAGAGGCCCAAGGTCATCTATCTTATCTTCCTGGCCTTGGCTTGTTTCTCATGCTGGAGTCTCATGCCTGGAGTCAAAACAGAGAGAGGGCTGAGTAGCAGCGGTTCTCAACCTTTTTGGCACCAGGGATGGGTGCTCCTATGAGAATCAAATGCCTGATGATCTGAGGTGGCGCTGAAGCCGTGATGCTAGCTAGCTCTGGGGAGCAGCTGCAAATACAGATGAAGCTTAGCTCTCCTGTCACTCACCTCTTGCTGTGTGGCCCAGTTCCTAACACACCATGGACCAACCGGTACCAGTTCACAGCCTGGGGACTGGGGACCCTGGAGTAAGGGACTGAGGAAAAGTTCCAGAGCTGTATCCTGCAGGGGTAGGGTGGACTTCCCTAGGCTAACTATTCTGCCTCAAAACTATCTTGGAATTGTCTGTGAGTTCATACCATGTCCGTGAGGCTCACTGTTGGATCTAAGAGATAAGGTTCACTATACTAGTCTCTCAACTTTTCTGTATGTCTGACATTTCCCATAATAACAATATGAAAACAAGCAGATGAATGTGATTAGAAAAGTACTGGAGTTAACAGAAACAAATAAATTAATAGTTCTGAATATAAGAAATTTGGAAATCCCCACGCTGTCCTAACAAGTAAAAAGCTGAAAAGACTGAAAAATAATCAACTCTTCTAGGATCCATAAGAGAGGTGAGGAAACAGGACAAACTGCAAAGAAAGACAGGTGAATACAGAGCATAACAACTTACCAAGCAGGGACTCAAAAACTGCTGTTGGACTCAAAAACTGCTGCTGGAACCAGTACTGGGTAGGACTATCAGCACTGCAACTGACAGATTCGACAACTCTAAGCGTTAAAACTCCAGGGGCCCCAGACATTGGACCCCCACAATTCTGTGAGATTGACCTCCAGGAGCCTGACCATGTTCCCATAGTGTATATCAGAGAAAAAGAATCATTTTGAAATATGCCAGAGTACTCTGTCCTTCTTAACAAAGCCCGTGCTCAGGAGAAACTAGTTAACCAGAACCCAGCATGTGCGATATTATCAGAGCCTAATTGACCTTGGGAGGGAAATGCCCAACCCTGGCTTACTCTAGGCATCCTCTCCAACCTGGGAGAGAAAAGAGATAAGAAACACTTGTGAACTTCATAGTCCAGAGGCATAGGCTCACCAAAAGTCTGAGACACAATCTTAGAACTATATAGAATGCTTCCCTTCCCCCTACACTTCACTGCCACATTACTAAAAGCTATTTACAGCAGTTCCTTTTACCTGGTACATCATATCTGGTTATCAAGAAAAAATTACAAAACATACCAAAAGGCAAAAAGCAAAAATGAAATCAAAAAACAAAATTTGAAGAGATAGAGCAAATATCAGCACCAGACATGGCAGAGATGTTGACACTAAATTTAAAACACCTATGATTAATATGCTAAAGGCTATAATGGATAAAGTAGACAGCATGCAGGAACAGCGGAGCAATGCAAGCAGAGAGCTGGACATCCTGAGAGAGAACCAAAAAGAAATGCTAGTGATAACAAACACTGTCACAGAAATGAAGAATGGTTCTTATGGGCTTAGTGGTAGACTGAATACAGCTGAAGTTCACAATATCTCAATAGAAACTTCCAAAACTGGAAAACAAAGAGAAGACTGAAAAAAAAACAGAAAATTAAGGACTGCGGAACAACTGCAACATAAATACAAGTAATGAGAATACCAAAAGGAGAAGAAAGAAAGGAACACAAATATTGGAAACAATAATAACACAGAATGTCCCCGAATAAATGTCAGATACCAAACCACAGATCCAGGAAGCACCAAGCAGGATAAGTGTCCCCTAAACTGTTCATATCAGTGATGCTTCCCATGGTTTGTCAGATATTTAGCATTTGTGGTCTTCTGTTGTTAATTATTGTTTAATATTTCATCCCAACCAGATTAAAACCTCCTAGTAGGTAGGGACTTTTCCCCACACTTCATTTTTTTTTTTTTAACCTTTTTTGGTGGCTTCAGTGGATCTTCGACAAGAGAGATGTTTAGAAAAAACATTCATTTATATGATGGCCAGCTCTGGTTGTTTGTAGGGCATACATGGTTACTTACATCTATTGAATATCTATTATGTGCTTAATGATTTTTTTTAGGACCTTATCATGAATCTTTAAAAACCACTGGAAAGAGAGGTGTTACAATCCTCTAACAGATGAGGAAACATAGGCTCAGTGGGATTGAAGATAACTTGTTCAAAAGCACACAGGTAGAAATCAGCAGAACTATGATTCTAATTCAGGTTTGGCTAATTCCAAAGAACTAGCTTTTTGCACAGAATACAGAAGTTGTCACTATCTTGGGAACTCAGAGAGGCAAAGAGGTGGGGGGTTAAAAGGAGAATTCATGGTACTGCGTTAGATTGTATTTCCTTCCAAACTAATAATGTATATATGATCTGAAGGCCAGAAGAAATAAGTGCTGGGCGTGCAGTCCATCCTATGGAGTGAAGTGCATCTCAGCACCTTCCACTCAGCAGTGTTGTCTCAGATGTGGAGCTGCTGCAGGGCTGCAATGGGCCTCTGAGTGTTTCCTTGTGAAATCCCTACCACAACCCCAGACAAAACCAGGGACTTGAATGTTTTTAAAGGAAAACAGGCCAACTCTTGAAAAAGAAAAAGGCTTGCCTGGAGGGTCCAGGGGAAAATGTTACACACAACTCATGGCTTCATTGCCCGCAAATCATGTTTAGAGATTTCTCCCTTTCCCAAAGTTCTCACAAAAGCTGTCCCCAAATTCTTTCTCCTTTCCTTCACTTGTCATCTCCAAGCAGTGTCATCCTCTATCCCCTAGCCCTCCCTTTTTTTTCCCCAAAATAATGCAATCCTCAGGTCCAACCTCCTTAAAAGAGAGAGAGAGAAAATGGCAAATAATGTTTTATAATTTAATATTTTTATTCAATTATAATTCAAACCATATAGAAGTACCAAATAAAATATTAGCATTTATCCCTGCTCTCTTCTCCTCAATCCCACTCACGAGATTTAAAAGATCACCCTTAAAAGATAGCTTTGGAATCTTCTAAACTCTATTCAAATGTTATCAGTTTCTAGTTCTGTACATAATTTTATGAGAAACAGAAAAAAATTAATCTTTCAGAAGCTGTCAGCCGTATGTGCCCTTGTTCAGGAAGAGACTGATCTTTTGTTCAGGAAAACAAAGCCCTTCCATGAACTTTTTGAAAAAGTGGAGATGAGATCCAGAGCCAAATCCACAGGGACAGGTTGAGACTAATAAGCAATAAGGTACTTTGCATGATAAAATACAAGAGCGGAGAATGGTAAAACCTTGGACTCTTAAGAATCTTCAGAAATATTGAGGCAGGCATCCCTGGGTTTGGAAGGCAGCCTTGATCCTGGAGGATGAAGGCTTGAGTCATTCTATCTGAATGTCGCAGGAAAGGATGACCCCAGAAATCTGGAAACCGGGAGCCAAGTTAAAGCACTTACTCCCAATGGGATAGTGTTACACATACTCTTCTGTGCTTTAGTGTCTTCCATAGCATTCTGTCTGAGACATCTTCCCTGTCTGTGCTTAGAGCGAGTCATCACAACTTTTTGGTTGTTGTGAGTGAAGTATCCATTCAGAATACAAGGGTAAAGCTCATTAGTAAATGAACATAGATGGATATCGCTGGGCAAGGAAGTAAATTAACTTTGCTTTAAATGTCCATGTTTCTGAAGGAGCCAGAATTACATTTTAATGACCTTCCTGTGGCCAAATATAAAACACATCAGTAGACCAGAGCATGTCTTCTTTTCTAGAAGTTAGTTTTCTCCTTGAACAAAGGGACAATGAGGCATCTAATTCGGAACAAAATGTTACAGGTTTGTTACAGGTTTGTTAATGAAATGTGAAGGAGAAGGGATTGAGGCTTTTAAAATGTGAGCTCAATTTTTCTATCAACAAGAGGCCTCTGTAGAATTATCATTCGACTTGATAAGTGTTCTACCTTTGGACTATCAAATGCCCAGACCCCTTGGGAAATGAAAGGACTCGAAGTTAGTTGTGGTTTGTTTGTTGCTGGGCCCCATCCCACCCATCCTTGGTTTCCTTTTGGACTGTCTCCTTACCTCAGTTTTCCCTTTTTATACACATTTGTCAATCTCCCAAGTACTGTCCTTAGCACATTCTGGACTCTACAGAAACACTCAGCTTTTGTCCCAATTCATGAGAATCCAATTTGTATGAACAGAAGGTTCACTTTGGAGTTGAAGACTTGGATTTGAGCCTTGATTTTGCTTTTAAAACTGCTTTATCCTCCATTTTTCCAACTGAAAAATGATTCAGTAACAAGTCTTTGCAATCCTCAGAATGATGATGTATGGGGATGTGCTTTCTAAGCTGTCAAGAGCTTCAGGAGTGCAAGACAGCTGGCATTAACTAAAACATTCGGATTTGTTGCCCCTGTTGCTGTGACTATCCAAGGGTGCCTCCTGGCCTTAGAAAGATATGTAAGAAATGTTTTTTTAGGAATTCAGAAAATGTAAGCCCACAGAATGTTGCATCTGGCAGGACTCTGGCAGGATCAAGACTCTAGTTCCACCATGCCACTCTACAGACTAAAACACTGAGGGCAGTCCCAGTCTGTGGGGGCAAAGTGTCGCAGTCTGTGGGGCAAAGTGTCGAACAGGGAAGAGCCAGGCCTGGATCTCGGGTTGCTTGACCTCAGTCTTGGGTTCCTCCCTCCATCCGTGATGCTAGTTCTACCCTGTGGTTGGCTGAGCTTCAGAGGAAGGCAAGTAGCCCAAGCTAACTCTCCTGGCAGGATTGTCTCTCATTGTAACTTAAGTGCTGTCCTGGCCACCCAGCATTTACAAAATGAGGTTTTCTTTTTCTTTTTTGTTTTCCAGGTGTTTCTCATAGGACAAAGTGTCTGTTGGCATGAGGTAGCAGAGTGTTAGTTGACACCTCTGTTTCTCCCTTCCTGAAAGCTATGAGGAAGAAGGAGATAAAGGCCTAGCTAGGGAAGATTGTGATAAGGGACAAATGGGTCTTTGGGGCCTCACCTTAAATATTTTGCTTTTTCTTTAACTTTGGTGTCTTCCCAACACTGCTCAGTGTTGCTTGGGCACCCTGAGGCGGTTTTTGAAAATTCCTGTGAATTCAAACCTTTCTTGGCTCCTTTGTTCAAACATTCAGTCCCGTTGCCTGTTTCTATAGGACATTGCTTGGGAAGATAGTGTTCTGAATTCTTATGGAGAAATTAAAGGAAAATAATGACCTAATGTCTTTATTGTTCCATATCATAATTTTGCATATCTGCATATCTCTCTGTGAATTTTATTTATTGTATAACAGTACAATGATAACAGTAAACGGAAAAAATTCACCCAATGTTCCACCTTCTAATATGCTGTTTTTATTTCTTGAGTTTCCTGCTAGTCTTTGTCTATACGCTCCATGCTTTACAGAGTAGTAACTCAGCACAGCTACAGTTCAGTCTTTTATTTTATCTGAACATTTTATTAGCTTGCCATGTTTTGTTACATAGATTTCAGAATCATATTTAATGATTACATAGTATTTTATACCATTGATATATCATGACTTATTTACCATTTTTCTTTTTCTTTTTTGAGGTATGAATTATTTCTGTTTTTTTTCTCTGTTATCAGCCACATTGCTTTGAAAAATAAATGTCTTCAATTCTTTTCTCCTTTTGAATGATTTCCATAGAATAAATTCCAAGTAGTTTATTTAGTGGGTCAAAGGCTAAGAACAATATTAGAGATGAGCAATTGACTTAACAAACACTTATTGAGGGTCTGCTGTATTCTAAGTCTTGAGCTGTCATAAATGAAAGTCATAGAGCCTGCACTCAGTGTACTCCATGTCTAGTGACAAAAAATAGATATAATAATAAACCTCATTTGGTAAGTGTTTGTTCCATGCCAGGCACTATGCTACCAGATGTTTACACATATTACTTTAACTCCCACAATATTACTAGAGGTAGCACTATTATATTTCTCTTTTGAAGATGAGACGACTGAGCCTCAGAGATGTTAAGTAAGTTGCCCAAGGTCACACAGCTAGAAAGAGGCCAAACTAGGATTCAAACTAAGGTCTATATGACTTCAAAGCTCCTGGGCTTCCAATCGGGCTACTTAATCCCTTTCCACATATAGGTATTTGCTAAACTATTTCCTAAAAGATTGTGCAATGTCATAGTTTGCCAAAGGTGTCAGTCTTTGTAGTTTATCCCTACTCTCACAGCATAAGGTATAATTATTTTCCCACCCATTTTATAGAGTTTTCAAATGTAAAAGAGTGGCTTTCAAGGACACTACTGAAAGGATTAACTACTATGATGCTTCAGAAGGCATGGAAAGGCTCACCCTCAAATATCACTCTGAAAGTCACTGCTTATTCCAAGGGTTTTGCCTTTATAACAGGACAAACCCGTGGTTTCTGTAACTGTGTCAGCTAATGTCATCATCCCTAACATAAGGGGATTTGTGGCATGTACTCACCATCATCAGATTTCAAAGTGTAGTGTGTTGCATCATAATGTATGTTGTTTTGAATACATTTTATTACACATGGGATTCATATTCACTGTAGAGAAATAATGTAGTCAAAGGAACCAAAAGATTAAAAGTAGCCATAATTCCATTTCTGAGATATATTATCACTGTATCTATTCTGTTGTATATTTTCTATAAAAATGATCTTACCATACTTAATTTCCTGTAGATTTTCTGCAAACTGGTTTCAGCATTTGAAATATAGCATATACATCTTCCCAAGTCATTAAAGATACTTCGATAATGTTTTCTAAATGGCTATATTGTGCTTCATTGTGGCATAAATTCTGTTATTGAATATTTAAGTGGATTTCATCTTTTTGCTACAATGCTGCAATGAACACTGTTATAGTTAAATCTTGTCCTCATTTTTAATTGCTTTTTCAGGATAAATTCCTATAAATGTAATTACTGGGTCAGAAGGCATGTGTGTGTGTTTTTTATAAATCTGTTTCCTGTTTGCCCTGAGAATACAGTGGTGCTGGTGGCTACAGAATTTACCCTGAGATAACTCGCAGATGACAGTCCTAACGCTGCCCCCAAAGTTTGCCATGAAATAGCTCGCTTGTATCATTATTTTCACATCACTGTAGTATATTAATAGTCTTTGAAAACAAATGACATCATTTTACTTAGAGCATTCTGTTTTTAGTAGTGGTATTTCCATTTACAAAATATAGTAATTCTCGATGGCTGAAAATGTCAAATCCTAGAAAACATAACATTCCTATGCATGATAACATTGTTCTCAAACAGTTTTTAGCTAAAGATTCATTTGATAACTCCGATTTATGTATACATTTCTGTTACATTAGGATTAGAAACAAATGCTGCTTAGAAATAACTCCAAGAACAGTTTTTATATTTTATTTTCACACTGAAAACCAGTTAGATTTGCTTCAGCTTCAAAGAGCATGTTTATGTAAAATTAAATTAATGCTGTCAGCAAGCTACACTTTTTTTTTTTTCTAACCAGGAAACGGGTTAAAGGCTTTTATCAATATTGATAAATTGGCACAAAACAATATCAAGTTACTCTCTTCAAACTTTTGGACAATACTACATACGGTACTTAATTTTTCCTGCCATCTAATAGACTGATATATTATCTCATTTTAGTTCTAATTTGTATTTCTCTGGTTAAAATGTTTAATATTTTTCCACATATTTATTGGCAGGTGCACTTATTTTAAATACAAATTAGACCAAATGCCTATTTCTAACTTACCATATCTGGTTAGGCTAGTTTCAATGTGTCTAAAATCTGGACGCTTCCATCCTAAAAGGTGTTTATCTTCCGTTTTAGAGTTGACTATGAACATGGCAGCCATGACGAGCACCTTGGAGAGAAAAAGATTAGAGGAGGAGATTTTTTTGGGAAGTAAGATTTTAATGTGCTGCCGAGGCTGGAATCAAATTATTGTTGAATGAAAAAATGGCAGGAGTCATAAAGGCTCTAGTGTTTAACCTGAAAAGACCATCAGCAGCTGTGAGGATTTGAGTGCATTGTAGATGTCAATTACCAATTACAAGTGAGGGGTGGTGTTGCTGATTTTTTTCTCATACCATTTTTATTTGTTGGTTCTTAAAACTGGCAACCTGTTGCCAAATGTTATTTTCTTCTCCTAGGAGAGCCACACATTTTAATTAGTCAAGGAGGGGATGAGATGTTCTGTTGCCTGCCAGATGACAACTCTTGGCTATGAAAGGAAGTCAGTAAAAACATTAAAGTAATTTAAAAATAGAGTTGCCTTTGTTTCCTGAAATGAAATCTCTCAAGGAAGTCTTAGTATGACAGCCTGTTAAGAAAGACTTTATATTTTTCTTATGCAGATTTCAGTAAATTTCTTAAGAATTATGAATCAGAGTCAGATGAGACTAGAGTTTACAGCTATATATGACAGAATAATAATAGCACAAATTAGTGCATTTAATATGCAAAACTGAAAAATAATACTTAAGTCAATGCTTTCTACGAAAGCCAAATTTATAGTTGGCATGCTTAAATCTTCTTACTTGTCATTAGCAATTGTATTTTTAAGATATGCAACTAGAATGCTTAACTTTTCATTTATTTATTCATTCGAAAGAGGTTTTAGTGTCTAATTAGTGTCAGGAGCAATACTAAGCAGTGAAGATAGTAAGATATGGTTGCAGGCCAACAGGAAATTGTAATCTGGAGAAGATAGTCAGACAAATAGCTATAATATAAAACAGGAAGCACATGCTGAAAAACAAGAGAAACAAAATGACAGGTGGGTCTAAAAGATAGAAATCGCTGCATGAAAAGTCAATTTTATGCCTCATTTCCTGTATAATGAGTGTATGAGATTCAAACAAATTAAAACACACTATTTTGGTCATATTGTTAAGGTGGCTACCTCTGCAGGCTGGGTTTGGTATAAAGAAGACAAGAGCCTTTACTTGCCTTGTGCCTTCAAAGTAGTACTGGCCCTGCATCCCAGTGCATGTCTGCTAAAATTTCTTGACTTTCTGGGTGCTGAGTGCTTGTGTGGTGGGGGCAGTGGGTATTCAGAAGTCTTGTTTCCCAGCTTTGCACCACAAGATCATAGAAAATTCTTCTGTTTCCTAGGTCTTGACAGTTATGCCATGATACATGTCTGTTTGGATTAAGCAAACCTAATTTTACAAGCTATATTATTAAGCACCCTACTTTGTCCTGAGAGGCAGTTCTTAGTATACATGAAGCCCAATCTGGGTTCAGGGGCCTTTTGACATGCTGAATGCATGAAGGTGCAAGTCACCATGCTGTCTTCTCTCAAGTGGTTATGCAGCTTGTCTAACACAAAGGTCTGATCTCAGAGCATTGTTGATTTCTAGTTTACAATAATAACTGTCTTGTGGATCATTAAAAAATCTATATTGTGTTTTTTATTTGCATTAAAGGTTAAAGATTATAAGCATTGAGCATTGTCTGTATAATTCACATGTTGGCGAAATGAAGTCATTGTGTACAATTAATTTCAGTGGTAATTATATTTTCAAGGAGATTATTATGAGGAGTCCATCCATAGCATTTAGCAGATTATCAAAGGGGTCACCAACATTCAAATGGTTGAATTGAATTTCAGCCTTCTGTGCACAGATGGTGGCGTTCTGAGGGGCAGGAGGATTCTTAGTTCTGTAATCATGCTAATATGGCACCATCTGCTCATCTAGGCCAGCCCTAGCTGTGCTTCTGAATTGCCATATACATTGTATGTTGCTACCTATGAATTATCTCTCATATTTTCTTTGACTAGGCTGAACAATATGAAATTTCTGCTATTTTCCCTTCTTTTGCTTACAAAAATCCAAATGCAAATTATTCAATCTAATACATAAAATCAAGGACTTAGTTTGAGCCCTTTTGAGAAGTAAAATGAAAATGCCCCTAAATGAATTTGTGACTTCACCACTTTTGTCAGGATTATAATGCCAAACATCTGGTTTATTGTTGAATCACAGCTTTTTCAATCAAGTTGTCCAACGATTGACTCTTTAGGACAAGACCCAAACCAAGAGAAGATGACCCCTGTGCTCCAGGGCCAGCTGGAACAAATGCTAGGGTTGAAAACTAAGAAAAGATAATTACTTCAAGAGAAAGACTTACTGGGTTGTGCCAAGAGGAATATGACATGCAAGAGTTGGGAAATGCTCTCTACACTTTAGTTGACATTAGTCTGGCCCCTACGTAAGAACTTTGTATAGTTTATAGCCCTGAGGTTTGACAGGTGAGGAGAAACAGGCACAATGACCAGAGAAATACAACACGTGTAATTAAGGGCAAGAACATCATTCTTTTGAGTAGAAGGATAGAGGGCTTGATGTTCATTAGCTTGAAAAAAAGGAAAATTGAAAGTGATTTAATAGCTGTCTTGTATTTAAGACGCTGCTAGGATCACTGCTATGGTCTCTGCCTCAACAGTGGACTGACTAAGGGGAAGTGACCTTCAACAGCTGGAAGAAATGGTTTCTTGATCATTATGGTAACTTCATATAAAAAGTGTTAGGTGACATTTAAAATAGTTTTTCCCTCAAACAACTGAAAAGAATCTTGGCATTATCCTTCAAGATATCGTCTCTGTTTCAGCCTTTATCTCTAACCAGTGGAAATCAATGGCTAATAGTGACTCCTTAGTAGTTAGAAATAGGTTGGTGGGAAAGAATTTGGGGGGGTGGTAGGGGACCTTTATGTTGTCTTAAATTCACTGATACTTGAGCTAAGGTTAATCTTGGCTGTGGTAAAATCACATAATCTAAGTCTTTTACCTGCTGTCATTGGGAGATGAATAAAAAAAAATGCCATCAGAATATTTTAAAAATTAATGAATTGAAATGAAATCCACACAACATAAAAGCAACCATTTTAAAGTGAACAATTCCGTGGATTTAATACATTCACAATATTGTGCAATCACCATTCTATCTAGTTTCAAAATATTACAATCCATTCAAAGTAAAACTCTTTACCCATTTAGCAATTTCTCCCTCATTCTCTCTTTCCCCCTAGCCTCGAGTAACCACCGATTTGCATTCTGTTTCTATATATTTATCTATTATGGATATTTCATATAAGTGGAATCATGCAATATGTGATGTTTTTGTGTCTGGCTTATTTCACTTAGCATGTTTTCAAGATTCATCAATGTTGTAGCATGTGTAAGTATTTAATTCCTTTTTATGGCTGAATGATATTCCATTGTATGTATATGCCACAATTGGCTTATTCATTTCTCAAGCGATGAACACCTGGGCTGTTTCTACCTTTTAACTATTGTGAACAGTGCTGCTATGACCATATTGTGAACAGTGCTGCTATGACCATATGTGTACACATGCTTGTTTGAGTACCTGTTTTCAATTCTTTGGGTATGTACCTAGGAGTTAAATTGTGGGGTCATATGGCTATTCTAAGTTTAACTTTTTGAGGAACTGCCAAACTATTTTCCACAGTGGCTGAACCATTTACATTATCATCAGTAATGTACTAGGGTTCCAATTTTTCTACATCCTTGTCAATACTTGCTATTATCTGATGTTTTGATTCTAGCCTTTCTAGTGGGTATGAAGTAGTATCTCATTGGAGTTTTGATTTGCATTTTCCTAATGACTAATAATATTGAGCATCTTTTTGTATTTTTGTTGGGCATTTGTATATCTTCTTTGGAGAAATGTCAATTCAAGTCATTTGCCCATTTTTCAAAATGGGTTGCCTTTTTGTGGTTGAGCCATCACAATATTTATGTACATATTTTAATCTAATTCTCCTCCAGCATTTTGAGAGGATCTTATTAAGATGTTTTTTCTTTCTCTCAGACTAAATAATACTGTACTTCAGTGTGTTGCAAAATTTAACATGCATAAGAATCAGAGAATTTGTGTTAAAACAGATTCATGCCCCCCCCCCCACTCCTCCCCTCCTGGATTCTCAAAAGGTTTAAGGTGAGGCCAAGAATTTTCATTTCTAACTAACTCCCAGGTGCTGCTAATGCTGTTGGCCAATGGACCACACTTGGAGTAGTATCACTGAGATAAACAGTTCTTTGAGTGTCTGCCCCATCCCTAAACTCCTATTCTTTTCTCAGAATAGTAGATTTCTGGGGACTTGTGTGTACTCCATGGACATTTCCCTCAGCCACAGGCCATTAGACCATAGGAGGACGCCTAACCCAAGCTGGACCAATTGAGTTTTCTCTCTTGGAAGTTTGCAACTGGGCTTAGAGACAGTAGTCAGTTTTGTGCTGGTTTCATGATTTAAATTGTGTAGATGCTAAATTGTGGTGTGACTATCTTCTACCTTAAAAAAACAGAGAAAGCCAAACTGCAGGACCGTGAGTAGGAAGAAACAGACCTGTTAAGAGAACAGGAGATATAAGAGAGTAACAATAATAATAATAGCTAGCACTCACTGAGCATTTATTATGGGTTAAGTACTGGTTTAAAAAAACTTTTTAGGATCCATTAAAAAAAATATTTCGATTTTGGAATAATCTTTAAACTTGCAGAAAATTTACAAAGATAGTGGTAAGAGTGCCTATGTCTCACCCAGTATCTCCTAGTATAAACATTTTTAATAACTACAATATATTTGTCAAACTAAGAAATTAACATTGATATATTACTATTAACTAAAGTTCAGACTTCATTCGAATTTTGCCGATTTTTACACTAAATCTCCCCACCCGCTTTTGGAGTCTAGGATCCAGTCTAGGATACCTCATTGAATTTAGTTGTGGTGTCTCCTTAGTCTCCTTGAGTTTGTGATAATTTCCTAAATTTCCCTTGTTTTTCATGACTTGGACAGTTTTTTTGTTTGTTTGTTTTTGTTTTGTATAATGAACCCAGTTTGAATTTGTCTGGTATTTTCCTTATAGATAGATTTGAGTTAATGGCTTCTGGGAAGAATTCCATAAAAATGAAGTGCTTTCCTCATCACATCATATGGCGAGGTGGGGTGGGGTGGGGTGCATGATATCAACAAGACTTATTACAGATGATGTTAACCTTGATTATTTGGTTAGGGTAGTGTCTGTTAGGCTCCTCTATTGTAAAGCTGCTATTTATTCCCTTCCATTCTCTATATTTTGAAAGTGAGTCATTGAGTCCAGCCCACTCATGGAGAGGGGAAATTAAGCTGTACCACCTGGAAGGAGCAGTATCTACATACATTATTTGAAATTTTGTAAGAAAGATTTGACATTTACCCTTAAAATTAATTGTTTTTTATTTATATTAGCATGGACTCATGAATACTTTTACGCTTTGGGTTATACTCCAATCCTATGTTATTTCTTTTGTTGCTCAAATTGTTCTAGCTTTCGCCATTGGGAGCTCTTTTATTTTGGCCACCATATCCCTTTATTATCATCCCCTCCCCTTTCTCTTCTTTCTTCTTTTTGCACTTTCTTACTTTCTAGGCACTGAGTGAAGAACTTTATTGCATTAGTTCATTTAATACATCAATCATATGATTGTGCTATGTGTGTGTGAGCTTTGGGTGTGTTACAGAGAGGAGATGCCTGGTGCCAGAAGGTTTTTTTTAGTTCTTGACTTTTGCCTCTCCTAAAACCTGTACTTGGGTTTCGTGAAAAGTCCATGTATTTTTATGACACTCTCTCTCCCAAGGAAGCTCATTTGAGTGGAATTCTGTACATGCCTCTGGATCAGTACATGACCCCAGCATAGCTAAAGGAATCATTTTAAAGGCTGAAGGAAGCATAGTCATCATCATTTTATAGGTGAAACATCTAAAGTGAATGAGCATTGGTAGGAGATCAGAAATCAGCCCATGGCCTGCCTGCCAGTCCAGGGCCAGTTCTGCAGGGTTTAGCTACCTACTGATATGAGCTGGGCTCATAAGAAAGAAACTCACAATTTAGGTGAGGAGGTAATCCAGTGTTGAAATAAAACTACACATTCAGTACAGTGCAGCTCAGTGGAGAGGCCCACTGCCTCTCCCAGGTGTTGCTAGAAAAGACTTCCCAGAGAAGAGGCCATTGAAGTGGGGCTAACGGATGGGTGTTACCAGGGATAGTTGGAGGGAGAGGGACAAAGAACCCTTGGCAAAGGCCATTTAAGCACAGAGGTGGGTCAGGGCAAGAGCGGTGAAAATGAGTCCATGCTTTCTTTCACTTACCGAAGATGATGGCAAAAAATCCCATTAAACATCAGTTGCAATATTTGTGTGAGGCTTATAGTTGACAGCATGCTCTCATTGACATTGAAGTTGTGACACCTCTGAACTCTATTCAGCATTGGCAAATCAAAGATAGTACATTTTTTTCCTTATTCTGCTTATTCTGCTTAACTCTGGGAAACTCTGTTAACCGTCAGGTTAGAAGTCATCGCTTTTTCGGAAGACTGGTGAAGAAACAGGCTGCTTTCAGAACTGTTTTTTTTCCCTCCAGAAAGGTCACAGAAGTGTTTGGCAAATTTGTAAGTTGCTGACTTTTATCTTTATTAGCTGTAGCCAGTTTCTTAATGCTGGACCTCATGTACCGTGTCATCAAAGCTGTCTGTCTGAGTGAGGTAAGTGGCCAGGGCTCAGGGGTCCTCACCAGGCCCATCTGCTATGTGCAGTGAGAGACTTACCAACCCTGTGCCATGTGGCAGCTGACAAAATAAGGTTGCCCCATCACGCTCACTCTCCCCCACACACCCAGCAAATATGTGTGACTTAGCCTAGAGGAATTGTGTATTTTAATATAAATAAAAATAATAACAGTAATAACTAACATTTACCATGTGGCAAGTAGTATTCTAATTGCTTTACCCATATTAACTCAATTCTCATAAACCTATGTAGAATGTATACTAATGACAGCCCCAATTTAAAGACGAGGAAACTGAGGCTTGAAGAAGTTAAGTAACTTGTTTATGTTATGAAGCTTGTAGGTGGCATGATAAGATTTTGTTGCTGGCCATCAAAATCATAGCCTTATATACTATCTCTGCTATGACTCTAATTTATATTGATATGTGAGTCTCTTGGGTAATTATCTCATGGGACATCGTCTTTGTAGACATAGTTCTTCCTCTCCCTATATTACTGGAAATTTCTTAAGTGTGGAACAGGCAGGAAATACCAAACCCCAAGCTTGTTAGAAATGCAGTTTGATGGAGAAGTCTCTGCCCCCTTCACAAACGAATTGAAGGTCCTTTGTGCAGATACCTACCTTTTTTGAGAAGATACTGTGGCAAGCTTGCTTTAGTGAGGAATTTGGGCCTCCTGGATTTGGTGAAGGGTTAATTGGCTCAGTGGTTTCAGAGGAGCAGTATGTACACTGAGGGAGCTGGTGGTCACTTTGTTGTATATGAAACAAAGAAAGGAAGGTATCCACTGTGAAGAGGGAATGTAGTCAGAGGCAAAGGGGGATGGGGAACCCAAGCATCTGCATGAAAGAGAATGCTCTGGAGAGAAAAATGCGGGAAGGAGATTTTTAGAGAGAAATGATGTGTGTTATTGTGGTGTAATTAAGAGAGAAAGCATGCATCAAATTTTGAATTTTTTGTGATGCACACGTAATTTACATCTTAATAATATAGAAGTTAATTACAAAGAAAAAGGCATGTAATGAACATGAAGTCAGGAGATGATCGACAAAATTCCAGTCTTTGATGGGCCTTGCCTCACTGTACTCTTGGTGTTTCCTTGGCTGTTTCACCTGGATTATTTTATGAAGGTAAGAAACAAAGTTCTTTTCTCTGTGCCACCACCTTTCTTGTCCATAACACCTCAGATCTCCTAAAGAGATATTTCTCATCCCTTTGGAATCTCTTGCCCTGCAACCAACCTTTAGATGTGCCTCTTGGTGATACTCACTGGGTTGCTCTGCCTACATCCACCCCCAGTGACAGGCCATGGCTAAAATTGTAAGCTGGCCTCCTTACATGTATGCTGCAATTACAAGGCAAGAGCTTAGGGCTCCTCTCTCCCAGCTGGCAGCCCGCCCCTCCACATCTGGGCTGGGCCATTCCCCCAGAGTGTCAGCTGGCTCCCTCTGCCCTTTCTTGTAAGGGAGAGAATAAGTCCTGTCCTGTAGTAACCTCTGCTGTGGTGGAGGTCAGCATACTGTCCACTTCCCCAGATGTCCCCAAACAAGGCTGGTTCTTCTCTGAAGTGGAGGGGAAAAATGCATCCACTTACTTGTAAAGGGATGTGTTTAAGATTATATTTATTTCTAGATCTGCAAATTTATAATCTGATGAATAAGTTGAACATGTGGAAAACAAAATTAATATACTGAAAACAGTATAATTACGAAAATAGGCAGTTTCCAAGATAATCACCCACTCTCCAAGCTGACACAGGCAGCTGCAGCACCAAAACAGACAACAGACTTAGGCAGTATTGGAGGTACTTTTTACCACTAGACTTCACACAGACCACCCCCCCCCCCCGGTCCTTCCACACTCATCAGAAGTGTCCGGTCAAGTGACCCCTTCAACCAGCGAGGCCTCTTGGAAGAGTAGGACTCAATATGCACTCTGCATCCTCCTCTAAGAGTCAAGACTGAAAGACGCAATATGATTGGTACCACGGCTATTTCTTCCCTGATCAGTGAAGAGCAGAGCTTGTAACAACACAGCTTTTTCAACATTAGCAAAGGGAAGACCTTTGAGAAAAAGGTTCCAGATGAGTCAAATGCTCCACAAAGGTGGCCATGATATAGAAGTGGGAGCTGTTTGGGGGCCGCCTGGCTCAGGCTGGGAAATCTTCCTTCTTTTCCCTTCTGTCCTCTCTATACCTTTCTCCTGCATTCCTCATTTTTTCTTTTACTCTCTCATCGTCACCCTAGACCTACAGATAGTTCTCACAGCATTTATCTTCCTGCAGGTAGCACTCAGGGCACTAAGGCAGAATGGTTGTCATAACAACAGTGCCTATGGTGCTTACAGAGACGCTGGAAGGCAGGATGAGAGCAGAGGTAAAAAGTCAAGGCACCTGGGACAGAAAAAAAGCAGTAAAAACTTCTATTCAGTGCTCTAGAAATGTTCATAGGAAAAAAACAAAGGCCAGATCCCTTAAAGAATGAAGATTATCAGGGCAAAGCCCCTGACAAAGCCTTCAAGGGGCTCATTGTAAGGATTTTGATCAAGGTAACTTTTGTATCAATTTGAGCTTCCAGTAAAGAAAAAAGCTGAGTGACAATAAGTTAGTGGCTGAATATGCTTTCCCGGCTGCAGAGGACACCAGCTCTGGGTTCTTTGTTGGAAGTAAATCTTTCTCCTGCAGAGAAAACTGCCCCCTTGGGAGCTGAGCCCTGAAAAAGCCAGGTCAGCTATTGCAACAAGGGCTCCCACTTCACGCCAGCAACAAAGGAATTGTGTTCCAGGCACAGATTTTTCTGGCAGCCAGATAGCTGAAGGCTGAGAGGCTTTTTTGAGTCTGTAAAAAGAGCAGCAGTCAGTCAACAGTATGTGCTGGTTAGGCTGTCCTGTTATAAGAAATGTGGACTCTCTCATGCTACCTTAAGCAATGGGAAATTTGCATTTAGGACACCAAGGAGAATTAGGAATTAGCCCATGACCAGACCTTGTGGGCATTGAGCTATGATAAAACAACCAGTCACCAGGAGAACATGTGACCAAGATCTCTCAGAAAGCAGAGCCACTCCAGGGATACAAGCAGTAGGGTTTTCTTTACTTGATTGTTCTCCAAGTCTCAGGACTCAGTGCCTTGCTCTATTTCTGCTTCTTTTTGTGCATCATCTTGTTTCTTCTTTTGTTATTCCCTAAATGATTCCCTCCACAGCATGGCAGCCTACCTTTCCCAAAGCCAGAGATAGAGAGAGAGACAGAGAGACAGAAAGAGAGAGCGAGAGAGAAAGAGAGAGAGAGAGAGAAAGAGAGAGAAAGAGAGAAAGTGAGAGAGAGATTTTTGAAGAAAAAAGTCATTAGCTTTTCCATAACCTATTCTCACAAGTGACATATCATCACTTCTGCCATATTTTCTAGGCCACAGGGAATAACCCTGAAAAAAATGTGGGTGTGGTCTACATGAGCATGTGAATACCAGGAGGTGGAGACAGTTGCGGGCCAGCTTGGAAGCTGGCTCTTACATCTTCTCTAGAGATACTGGATATTTTTGTTCAGTACACTTGCCATCTGGCAATGGTTTCCACCCCTTTCTGCGCTTCCTCCTGTGAGGAACTACATTGCTCAGACTCCTCTTCCAGCAGGTTCTGGATATGATTTAGATTTGACCAGTGATTTGTTTTTTGGGAGGCCGAAGGAAGGGTAAGTCATCTACCCTCCAGCATTTGTGGTGGCTGACTAATGGGGCATCAGTGGATGAGAGTTTTCCAGTGTCTAACCAGATCCTGCATCCCTCCACCACTCACTGACCTTGGGGCTGGGGGGCAATGTTGATTTCAGCAGTGGCTCCTGAAACTTTCTTATCTCTATTGGTAACTGTAGCATCTTAACTCTAGGTTTTAGCACGTAGCCATATGACCAAAACAATTTATTGGCAGCCCTGTGGCTTTAGTTCTTTCAGGCCCTCTAACAGTTTTGTAAGCACACAATAATACGTCAAAAGAGTAGTAAATCTATCTTCGTTTGCATATGTGAAAAAGTTTCTGTTTTTTTGGTCCAAGAGAAATAACAGTAGTGCAATGGTTAAGTATTTGGTTAGATTGCATCTCAAATTCCATCTCTACCACTTATTTGCTGTGTGGCATTAAACAAGATACCTAACCTACTTAAAAGCTCTGAGTTCCTCATCTATAAAAATAGGGATAATAATAGCATCTGTCTCATAGGGATCTTATGAGGATTAATGTGTTTAGATGATAAATAAAAATATTTAGTGTGTATCTGGCATATAGCAAACACTTAATAAACATGCATTATTGTTATTATTGTTATTACTGCTTGCTGCTGACTTGGCAGAGCAGAGCGAGATTCTCAATCTCTAAATCCCACATGAGAATGCACATAGGTAAGCTGTGGACAAGCTCAAGCTGGCTTCTCCCCTAAGTGAAGTAAGCATGTGGTCTTTAGAGTTGAAAGGGAGAAGTGTATGGCTAGGAGGATCATGAAAGTCAGCTCAGGATTGCTGCTGTTGGAGGTGAGCCAGAGGGAGCAAATGGCAGGCCAGGTGGGGGTCAGGGCCAGGCTGGCACTGTAGAATGACTCACTAGAGCAGGTCAGGTTTGATCTATTCATTAAATAGATGACCATATGCTCTCAAGAGCTTAGACCATCTAAAACCATCATAAATAGAATATGCCTGTCTACCAATGCCTGGAAAACCCAGCAAGGTCTGGATAAGTATGGCTTCCTCTGTTTGATCCAAAAGATTGCTCAGCTCATGAAGCAGAGAGATGTAGACAGGACCCATGTCCTCTCCCTAAACCTGAGAGCCAAGACAAACCACCTAAAACCTCAGAGGGAAAATGATTCAAGTTCCCCCATGACTGAGATGGCCAGGGTATTTTCCAAAGTTGACAGTGAAGCTGAGGACTTCTTTATCTCACAAAGCACATGAAGGACAAGTGGCCTGCCAAGAGTCACAGCCAGTTAACCCAATCTCCTCACCCATATTCTGGCACATTCTCTTCTTACACATAGCAACACAGAGGTGTCTGTACTGAGAAATAGGTGGCTATCTCAAGGTGGTAAGCTTTCAGTTATTGGGTTATTTGGTTAAGGAACAAGAAGGAGACTGTAACTTTCCCTTTATTTTTGCAATTTATGTTGTGTTAGAACATGAAGAAACAAGAAATGCAATTAAAAGCATTCAAATTTCTGCCATTTGCATTTTATGGGGAGAGCTATCAAGTTCCAGACAAAGGAGACAATCTTATAACAAAGGCAACAGAAGTTCTTCCTCTGGGGTCTTAGTATTTTTAGGGGTTCTATGAATGGCTCTGAAGTTATGCGTCAGGCTTTATGCTTATGTGAGAATAAAGGCTTAAGGCTTTTAATATATTCAGAGGAGAAACCATGACCCAAAAAAGTTTCAGAAACGACTGCTGTTGAATTTCACACCCCTTCAGCATTGTCTGGGTTAGTTTGTTCATTCATTAAGCAGACATTTATTGAATCTACTTGTCACTTCAAAGGCATTTAAAGTTCAGCACATCTGAAACCTGAGTCAGGATCTTCCCACGCAAACCTCTTGGTGTTCTTTTTTTTTTTTCTGGTGTTTTCTACCTTGACACCTCCCTACTCCTAGCCTCATATCCAGTCCTTCAGCCAACCCTGTCAATTCTATTTCCTAACTCTCATATTCCATCATAGCTTATAAAATTAAAGGCAAGTTGGTAATAACATATTAATGTCTCATATTTTAATAAAAGTCACAATGTTTTATTTAAGTTTTTTATCAGAAAAAATTTTAACTAAATACTAAAGTAGTACTCCCCCACACACTCACACCCACTCCCACATGTTAACTTAAACTATTGTCAGCTCATCGCTCATCTTGTTTCAACTCTACCTTCCACCTTCTCCTCTCCTCAATTAATTATTTTGAAGCAAATTCCACATGTTGTTATGTGATCAGTAATATTTCACTATATTTAAAAGTAATAAACTTATTAAAAAATCACAAATATCCTAAGTAAAAGATTAATAAAAAAAATCTCCAAATATCATCCAATATACAGTCTACAAATTTCCCCTATTTTCTCAATATTTATTATAGTTTGAATCATGACCTAAACAAAGTCCACATTTTGCCATTGATTGATATGTCTCTCAAATCTTTTTCAATCTATACTTTCTCATTATCCTTCTCTCTACTTTTTGTGTTTACCAAGTTTTCCTGGAGGAAATTTTTTTCTGTAACCTTTCCTATGGTTTGCTGACAAGTTTTAATATCCTTTCTTAAATGGCATGAGGTACTTTACAAAATTAGAGGGATGATATAAAATGTCTTATACCTATTTTAATTCTTAATCCTAGCTCCTTTGATTTAAAAAAAATTTAAAAAATATCTTAAAATAATATATTTTTTGAGTTGGAAAGGATGATGGAGGCTGCCCAATCTTCTTGTTTTACATGTGTAGAAATTGGTACCTTTGAGTGACAGGCATGAGGCCATCCAGCCAGCTATAGACATGACCAAGGCTCTTTGTTCTGTCTCTGGGTTTAATACTTTCCTTTTCACGGCCCTTACTACCCTATTTGACAGGAATTACTATTAGTTGGCATTTTCATATTTGCTTGTACCAGGATAGTTGATGTTTCTGGTGACGACCCAGGAGATCAACAGGTAAAACTGTGTTTAGTGTTAGATGATCCTCTCATATTCCAGTTTCTAAAAACTGTGAGCCAAACATGATAATGCCTCCTGACCACGTAGCTGCATTCCAGTCTCACTCTACACTGGAATAGTTCAGGAGGTATTTTGGAAGAATTCCTCACACTTTCTTCTTTGCTGTCTGTTCTCCCACCTTTTCTCTCAGTGGAACTCATAATATCTCTTCTTTTAGCTAGGCAATCCTTTGTTACCCCACATGGCAAGCCCTTAACTGGAATTTTTTGGTACATTTAATTAGGCAGTGGGGCAGGGTGAAGATAGTGTTAGACTGTGGATAAGCATTCAGAATCACACCTCAGGTTTTAAGTCTCTCAGCTTTGCTCACAAGTGCTGGCAAGACCACATTGAATTTTTCTGTGGCTCCCACCTCTGTCAATCAGTTTTGTCCCCAGTCCTCTTCAGCAAGCCTTGCCAGAAATCTCTAAGACAGTCTCTGGTAGGTAAAATCTCTTAATAATAATAATAATAATAATAATAATAATAATAATAATAAAAGTTGAGAGGACAGACTAACTCTTTGACTCTTTGGCTTCTTTATTACTATGTTGTCATTTTTTTTTAACTTCTAGGCTACTAGCTCAGACTTTTCCCTTCTCCTGATCTCTCATAGGCCTTGTCTCTTTTTGGGAAAAGAAATCAAAATATATTGCTTTGAAACAGTATTCCCTGCAGAAGTTTCTCAAGACATCTTTCTAAGAATATTTTATTTCTTTACCAGAATATATTAGAGAGAGCATGTTAATTGATCAGTAACTATTATAAACATAATTATGTTGCCCAGCACTGTGCTCAAAACTGTGGGTTTACAAACAAGTATGAAGTATGACCTTTGGTCCCATGATACAGAAGGAAATATGGTTTAGGAAAGTTTAAAACCACTTACTATTTGACCTTGGACTTTCTTCACCTCTCCACGCCTTAATTTTCTTGCTTGTAAAATGAGGATAATAATGCTATTTCATGAAGCAAGGACTTAACAAAAGAGTGAATAAAAAAGCATAACATAGTGCCAGGTACATAAGTGCTTAATAAACAGCTAACATTACTATTGCTTTTTGGAGAAGTAGAAAAATATATTTGGAGTAGATGATGAAAATGACAATGAGGAATTCAGATTTAATGGGGTTTGAAAATTAGGCAATTATTTAATGTCCTTGAATGAATAATATTATGGCAATGATGTTTTGAAAATCCTAGTCCAGCTGTATCTTACCTGGGGCAGGTAGATATGCGAGGCGGAGAAGCCAGCTAGCTATTGGTGATTCAAGGAAGAGAGACTGAAACTATGTCTGAGAAAAGAGTGAGGGGCACTCTGAGCATTTTCTCAAAGGAAACAAAAGAACTTTTTGTACATTTGGGTTTAGGGAACAAGGATGAGAGGTGAGCCAACACAGCTTCCCTTGCTTGCTCAACTGGGATGAGGAAAAAGAACTGTCCATGGTAACAATCTGGCCTTTAGGTAAATGCATCTATTCATGAAGTAGGTATGATGAGTTTTCTTTGGAATCATTGAGCCTAAATTTAAGTAACCTATTTAACTACCTATTTACTGTCTTCTCTGGTGAGCTGTTAGTGCTATGAGAACTGAAGACATTTTTGTCTTGGTAACCTCAGCACCTTCAGCATCCAGCTCAAAGCCAAGTGCTTAGTGAATACTCAGCAAATATTCATTGAATTGAGTGGACTCTAATGTGGTGGATGGAAAGTCTAGTGAAACTATAGCCATTTAGAAATATGGCTTTTTTTGGAAGGCATACCTTTAAAAATAGTACTTACAGGTGCATGAAAGGATGACCACAGTTGAGTCTAACTGTGGAGAAAGAATAAAAAAATAACAACAACAAAAAAACTTTTCCAATTCTAGATTGAGAATAAAAGAAAATTTAAGAAAATTGTATCAGTCAGGCCAAGTTATGCTGCAGTAAAAACAACTTAAAAATCTCAGTGGTGGAAGACCAAAAGTTTGTTTTTCACAGCACATGTTCAATACTGGTTGGCTGGGCAATTTGCTCAACCCAGTCACTCACAGACCTCTTTGGACACAAAACCACTGTTCCCTCATGTTTTTATTATCCACATTATCCATCTGTGATTCTTTTATTTTTCTTTCCAGTATCAACTACTAACTCTCTCACTGTGGAACCACATTCAAACTTTTGAAGAGGGAAAATGTAATTAATCCAGGAAGTCAACATCCTTCCTTTTGTGCCAAAGGCCACAGTCTAATTTATTGTTTTCTGCTTGTGGATCAGGGACATCACCTTGTTTAAGTCTCTGTGGCCATGTTGGAGGACAGGGGTGCGAGTCACATTAAATGAAGTGACAGTCCAAATAATTTATCAGAATTGCCTTCTCAGAACCTCAGGTTTATCCATAAGAGGTTTGTCCTGAAGCAACCTCACTTATCCAATCAGAATGAGGGTTTAACAAGAGGCCAATAATTTCTGTTAGGGGAGCTTTATTTATTTGTAATCAAAATTGCAATTACTTTGTTTTAGACCTATTTTTATTTTCTTCTTTCTCTTCAATTTCTGAATTTATCTCTAAGTAAAAATATCAGTTACGGTCCATTTGAGTGGAGAAAAAAGATAAGAAATATTTGAATTTGATATTTCTTATCAAATTCATGAGCACAATTCAGGGGAAGCACATAAATGGAGCTATCATGCCTAGAAGAAAGGTTGTAATGTCAACTGTCCTATTTATAAATGTAAAAAAGGCAAAAAAGCACAAGCAATTAGAAATCAGATCACAAATGCTTTTGCACGAAAAATCAGCACCTCAGGCTCAGAAACTTGGTAAATTAAAAGGTTGACCAGTACTGGTCCAACAAGCAGTTAGAGTGCTTTGCTACCTGAAGAAAAATGCCCTACATTTGTTTAGAATTTGTGAGTTAACAAATCACTTTTACCTATTACTTCACTGGAGTATCTCCAATCATTTAAGGTAAACAGATGTCACTATTCTCATTTTCAGTTGAGGAAACCACTGCCAAAAAGTTGTATTTTAATCAAAATTTTGAAAGAAAAACAGATGCAAAGATTAGAATTCAGTCCTGATAATTCCATTTGTTTTGTTCTTTTGATTGTAGAATTCTGCAAGACCCTAACCCTCTCCTCTCTCACCTCCTACAGTGACTAAAATGCAGTGAGGAGACACAATTTAGAGCACAGATGGCTCCCACAGTGCCACCAGCTATGTAACCTTGGACACATAAGTTGGCTCTTTAAGTACGTCTTCATTTTTATCCTTTGTAATTATAACCTGACTCCAGGGCTTGATGTCATTTAGATAGTGCCTTTAAGGTACTCAGCATATGTTAAGCACTTATTAAATGGTGGTTATTATTATTTCCATTAAAATTATCCCTTTGGGTTAAACTATTGCTATTGTGTTAAAATGGAGATAGAGTCTTTGCAGGTCAAGCCCATTAACCTATTGCTGCAGTTAACTTCTTAAGAAGGAACTGAGGCAGGACAATTTAGAAAGGTAAAGCTGGGGTGAGCAAAGCTGGTGGGAGACAGTGCCAGGAAGACATGTCCAGGTGGGGTTCCTCAGGTAGGGGATGGGACAGTCTGTGAAGTGAGGAGGAAATTGCAGTGTGGGAGAGACAGGGCCACAGCAGAGGTAAACCTCACTCTGTCATCTTTTTGCCACCTGTTAGAAATGTCTGAACTCTCTGCAAGTGAGTGAGATTAAGATTCTCCTCAGTCACAGCTCAGGAGAATCCATTCAATTTTGAGAACCATTAAAGAAAAGTTCTTATTCAAATGAGGGGAGGGGCACACTTTGAGAACGGCTGCTGTATGTATCATCCTCCTCTCCACCCCGACCCCACTGCCATACCCAGATGATGGTACTAGGTAGGTATGAAGGCAGGATGGAGGCTGGAATTCATCTGTTTTGAGGAAAACAGATGACTAATAAACTGATGAAAGTATTTCAATCTTAGTGGAAATTCAACAATAGGAATTATACTGATTATTAGAACAACTATAAAATACTTTGGAAGGGTTTTAATCAAAGGAGGATTGTGGTCAGAAGGCTTTCTAAAAAAAAAAAAACAATTGCCTCTGGGTACATTAATATGTAAATGATTAAGATAAAATATTTTTTTTTAAGTACTAAAGAAACAGTGTTTTATTATTTAAAAATAACAGTACTCCAATGGGCATTGCACTCACTATAGATGTTATACTTTCTCAGTGCTTCCATCATTCACTCAGGTGTGTGGCCTCCCTCAGAACCTTCCCCACACACCTCATCACTTCTCTCTGCTCATTCCATTTTTCATATTTCTGCTGCGAGGAATGCCATCAGACTTTACTGTTTTTTCCTTCCCCAATCCTTTTATGTGTATTTTCTCTGTTGCACAATTGAACTGTTCCATCCATTAAACATTTGGAGTGCTTTTGCAAATAAAGGCAAAAATCTCTGTGCTCAAGGAGTTTACAGCCCATGGAGTTGAATAGGACAAAGGTATGGGTAATTGTAACACAAAGCAGAATAATAAAAAAAGGCTCATCTTAAATATAAATTAAATATTGTAATCTTTCAAAGAATGAGAAAGATAGATTTAACTGTGAGTTTCTCTCCCTACCGCCCATTTCATAGGTGGTAAAGTTGTGGCCCACAGGGAGGAAGTGACTATCTTAGGTATCGGGAACTGGTTTGTCTATGTAAGATCAGGCAGTTCCGCTGTATCTGCCTTCTGCAGTATGACTCTGAGTGGGCCAGAGTTCCAGAGCAAATCCTGAGAAGCTCTAGTCAAACGAGGCACTCTGCTTTTTGTGATCAAGCATTTGGAAAATGCTATGCAGTGCGCCCTTTGCTTGGAGGCTCAGAGTGGCCACTCACGGATTAAAGGTTCCAAGGTCAAAGGAGGAGAAAGCTTCATTTGACCCAGAGAGACTGGAATCTCCCTGCACACCTTCCAACCCCTGTAGATTCACCCTTCAGGTCAGAGAAGCCACCCAACACCCTTGGAGAGCCCTGGGCTGTGGCAATGGGTCCCCCACGAGTCTGCTCTAGTTGAGAAACAAAGAAAAGGAGAGAAAGGCCTCTGGAGGTGTGCTCTTCTTCTTCTCTTTCCTATAGCTGGCTTGTTTCTAAAGCAGTTATTTGTGTACTTTCATTGTCTTTATCTGACTTTTTTTGTTTGTTTTTAATCTCAGTGTGTTGGTTAGCAACAAAATTGTGGATCACGTGTTTGAGGCCATTTGTCAATCAATACCTGTGATATCCCTTCTCTGGGAACTTTCTATTTTATTTTTAAAGATAAACATATTAACTTTCATTTATTTTAATATATATTTTTTAAACAGGTAATACAGTCACATGGTACGAAATTCAAAAGTCAAAAGGGCCTGAGGTGAAAAGTGGCACTTTTAAATCCTGTTCCCTAGTAGCCCAGTTTATAGTGTATGTGTGTATTTCCCTTGCCTTTCTTCCTTCACAAATGGCCATGCATACACATTGTTACGTATCTTGCTTTTTACACTTAAAATTACATCTTGGTTGTAGTGTATTATGAGTACACAGAGAGCATTCTCTTTTGCTTTTATAGCTACATAGTATTCCATCGTATGTGCAGTAATTTATTTAAACGACATTCAGGTCATTTCCAGTCTCTTGCTCTAGTCTCACTCAATTGAGAAATTGAGGACATTGGTAAAATTTTGTACTGGCCCACACCACTAAAAGAAATCCAGAAAGTTAGTTGATGTTCTATAAAATAGACCTTATAATTTGCAACATAATAAATTAGTAAATAAACTGAGGTAGAAAAATTTCAGACAAATTATGCACAGTGGTTAGCATAGAGCATACAGGAAGCTGAAGGCAGAGGATCTAAGATCCTCAAAGAGTCTGGGGGTTTGATTTTAATGTAAGGACAGAGTGCCTCATGGATGGTTACCAAATGCCCCCAAGGTGCTTTAAATAGCAAAGAAGCATGTTTTTAATAATAATAGTTAATAGATTTCTCAATTTTTAAAGCTAAGAATGTTTAAATTTTTATTTTTAGTAAAAATAAAATAACAATAATTCTAAGAGCTAACACTTTTGAGCACTTACCATATTCAGACACTATTGTAAGCATTTTATAGGTATTACCTTATTTAATCTTAACATCCCATGAGACTATTTTTATCCCCATTTTAGAGATGAGAAAATTGAGGCCAAAGGAGGTTAAGTAACTCAGCCGAGGTCACACAGCCAGTGAGCAATGGAGCCAGGTTTCTGAACCCCAACCCTCCTCCCTTGACCACTGCTGTACACTTGGGTCTTTATTTTCAAGACTTAATTTCTCTCACTGACAGCACAATAAAAAGAGATTTAGAATTTTTAATTTCTAAAAGTGCCACAGGGGTTTGTGGTCAGCTCTGAGGACTTTAAAAGCAATCTGGCTGGCTTCTAATTCAAATATGAGACTGATTATTATAGAAACAATGTTTTTCATTTTTCCATGTGTTTCTCCTTCTGCTTCACGTGCCATACTGTATTTAAATATTTTTTTGTTATTGTTGTTCCCTCAAAGTAATTTGCTTGAAGCACAATGTGAAATCACCACTCTGAAAACGACTTTGGCATTCTGAAAAGACAAATATCCTTTGTAAGCTGTGATATTGGATTCATTCTTCCCACGAGGTTCTTTGAAAGGATGAATTTATTCTTCAGATAAGTTTCCAACAGCTTTTCGTGTACATATTATGGTGGAAACCTCCTCTTTTTTAGGTCCAGTAGGGTCACTGGATTCAATTGAGAAGAACCTTCTAGCTCGCTGTGACATCAGAAAAGCGATGACAAGGACTGGTTTGTAAACAAAATGTAATGCTTCTCTACAGACTCTTTCTGTCTCTTTTTTGTATTGACAATTTGGAAATTACTTAAAGTTAGGGTAAGATTTACTACAATTTGTGAATCATATTATTGGTAATTAGCCCCAATTTACATTGGCAGAGGTACTGCCCATGCTTGTAGAATGGTAATCGATATTTATAATTTATACACCATCAAATCCCAAAAAGCATGTGAGTGGGTACTCAAGTGAGTTTAAGCATTGATGAAGTAAAGATTTTATGACCTATTTGAAAATAACAGTCTAATTCCTCAAGTCACAGCTCATATGTCCTCTTCTGCAGAATACCCTCTTTGGTTTTCCTAATAGGAACAGTCTCAGCTTATTTATGTGTAGCCCAGGTGTCATATTTTTCTTCCCTTTAAGTAATTCTTTGCTTTGGTAAAATGGGATTTTTTTTTTGAAAAAGTGAGAATTTTCTGGAAAAATGGGTATTTTCCTCATATGCTCATTCTAGTGTTATCCAGTGATAGCCAGTCTCGAGGCTCATGGTTGTCACTGTCACTCTCTGCTTTTCATGGGTTTTTCTTCTCTTTGCTGCCAGCAGTGCTGCGACCAGGGTGAGGCAAGTGAGGCAAGTAGGGAGAAAGATTTAGGAGGCATTTTTTCTCAGGGTTGTGTAGGCATAAGGTTGTTCTGCACTAGTCCTAGCCCTGACACAGCAAGTCTGACTTCAGGCCCCTAGCAAGGTGGGAATCTGATCTTTATCATCTCAGTGGCAGTATACCAAAGTGATTAAGAGTGCAAACTCTGTAATTCATAAAAATCTATGCACTCCAATATTCATGGCAGAATAATTTACAATAGCCAAGATATGGAAGCAACCTAAATGCCCATCAACAGATGACTGGATAAAGAAATTATGGTTCATATATACAATGGAATATTACTCAGCCATTACAAAAAATGAAACCCTACTTTTTACAACAATATAGATGGACCTAGAGGTTATTATGCTGAGTGAAATAAGTCAGACAGAGAAAGATAAATAACATTTGATTTCACTGATATGCAGAATCTAAGGAACAAAAAGAACAAACCTATCAAAAATAGACTCACAAATATGGAGGACAATTTGGTGATAGACAGAGTAGAGGGGGATTAGGGGACTGGGAGAATGGCATGAAGGGTTAAAGAAGTACAAATTAGTAGTTGATAGATGGTCATGGGGATGGGGAGCATGGCAGAGGAAATGTAGTTAGCATTAATATGATGGCTAGGTGGAGGGCCGGGGAGGAAGGGAGCAATCGGGGGGATCGTTTTATGAACTATATAGATGTCTAACCAATATACAGTATACTTGAAACTAATTATTTAAATAAATGAATAAATAAATAAATAAAGAGTGCAAACTCTAGAGCTGGACATATTACTTAATTTCTTTTTATCTCAGTTTTCTCATTTGTAGAATGGGGATGATGATGCTAAAAATATAGTCTACCTTGTAGGACTGTTGTGAGTTAAAACAGGTGAAGCACAAAGAGCAGCCCTGGAGCATGGTAAACACTCAATAAATTACAGCTTTTCCTCTTTCCTCTTATACTAGTCTCAATTTCAGGCTCACATAGGTCTACAGCTCCACAATTCCAAACCGGAGAACTGTATTAAACTTCATAAGAAGGTTGGAGAAATTCTGCAGAACTCTAAAAGACAGAGAATTTTGAATTGTCAAGCCAAACATTATTTCCCCAAGACTCAAGGAAAATCTCTCCAGAAGTAAAAGCCTAAGAGACCTTTGTCTCTCTCTTATGGCTTCCATTTTTTCCTGAGGTACTGCCATTTGGAGTTCTCTATTTTCTGGACCTCCTTCCACCACCTACTTTGCAATAACCTCATTCTGTCCTCAGAGAACTCTCACCCCTGAATTTATTCCATTTCTCCAACTGAATATTTTCCTAGATTGATTTTTTCAGGCCAGAACAGCATCTGGGGCCATCTGCAGGACAGTCCAGGGTGGGCACTGGTGGTCCAAATCCAGTCTCCTACTAAGTCTCCTGCTATAGAAACTTAACTCTTGTTTATATCAATTAGCTTATGATAAAATGGGTTTTACTATATGTCTTTTGCTGCAATTCTAAAAACTTATTGATGATATTAAATGAAGACTTGCTGTAATTGGACATGCTCTCAGTTACTTATATAACTTTCCTGTTTGAAATAAAATAATTGTCAAACTCATAGACATAAACAATAGTTTAGTAGTTACCAGAAAGAAAGGAGACAGGGGAAGTAGAAAGGCTAAAGGGGGTCAAATATACAGTGATGGAAGGAGATTTGACTTTGGGTGGTGAACACACAACACAATATACAGATGATGTATTATAAAGTTGTACACTTGAAACCTATATAATTTTATTAACCAATGTCACCCTAATAAATTTAATAAAAAATAAAATAAAATAATTGTCTTAATTTTATGAAAATGGATGCTCATACCTTAAATTCAGATATGTTGAGTACTTTTGCCTGGTTCCTTAAAATCACCTCTGTTTAGAGTCTTTGTTTTAGGTCCTATGTATCTTTATGACATTTCTATGTAAATTTTCATAGAGATACATAGGCTGATTCCCACCATCACAGAAAGATAGCAGGGCTATGTTCCCTGATGTTTATGTTTCAAAAGAGAGGGCTCCGAGGACCACGAGCAAAACATTTTTGGGTTATAAAGTTGGCAAAAAGCTTAGCTAGCCTTTGCAAAGAGAAAGGATTCGCAAACATTGGACTTCTCTCAGAAATGCTCTAAGCAAGAGAGGAGGGGGTGAAGTCTCTTTCCCTTTTGACAACAAGAAAAATTCTAACTGTTTTTTATTTATCTTCACCATATTCAGAAAACAGGTGGACAAAGGGACACCACTGTAGAGAACAGAGGAGACAGAAGACTAAGTACCAGGTTTAAGTCCACATCTCCTTCTCCCAAGCATCACAAGCTTATTATAGAAACCCCTTTGTTATTACTCAGGTGTAATCTTGAAAAGGAACCAGGGAGAAGAAGGAAATTTAAAGTTCTTAGCATTTACTCCGATGGCATATACTTTCCATAAGAGGCGGCGTAAAGTTTTGGATAAAACTGAATTAATCAGACTGTGCTTTGTTATTTTTTTCTCTTTCTATCTAATGGGGTAACAGCTTTTTCAAAACAGTACAGTTTTGAAAAACATAGAAATTACATTTCTTTGTCACTTTGTGTCTAATGTATAGATTTCTATTTCTGCTGGACAACTGTCTACAATTCACTTGCAACATTATTTTGAATTTGCACAATTGGCCATGGCTTGGCTCCTTTGTGAAAAAACCAAACCAAACCAAAACCCACAAAAAAGTCCTTTAAGCACAGGATGAGTTGCTATACCGTTTGCATACATTTAAGAACTACTGTTGTCTTGAATACTGTAATCATCACTTAATATAAAAAAATTAGTAAAGCTTTGTTTGCCATTTCCAGGACTCTCCTACTCTCTCTACCCCAAACAAACAAACAAACAAACAAAAACAAAAATTGTGTTGTTATTGCATTGTGTGTTCACCACCCAAAGTCAAATACATATCCTACCGTATCGAAGAGAAAAAACAAATATATTGAAATATTTGTTCAAGATTTGGCTTAAACAGACTTCAGAATTTGGAGCCCTTCTTTGCCGTTAACATCAAAGGTTCTCAGCCAAGAGAGAAAATATTGGTTAAATAACCTGTGGAGTAAAGAACAATTAAACGGAATAACATTTAAGCAAAAAGAAAGACACTGTTTTAGAACTAGTTATATGAAATGAAGCTCCCTTAGGCAGTGCTTTTGGTGTAGTTATTTTAAGCTTCCTAAACACTGTGCATTCTGGAGATGCTGTTTGCCTGTGGTACCCCAGTTGAGAGAAACTCATATTAACGGCCTTCTGAGCTTCCTATAGTGGGTGCAAAACATGTAATACTGGGTGTAGCTAAACTTTACCAAAAGACTGGGTTACCAAACAGATTTTCCTTTTAGAGTCAGTGAATTCAGTTTCCTGGGAAGTCTAGAATAAACTGCATGGCAATGGCTGGGATTTTTATGTTAATAGAGCAGTCATTGGATTGTACGCTCTTGTACCATGTAACTCCACACTGTTTAGAGAGGGTTGTGTTCAAGTCATCCAAATCATAGTCCCTTCACTCAAGACATTGTAATTGGTTGAATTCAGAGAGATGAACACATTTTGTGACATGTGTGGGGTCTTGGGGCTGTCTAGTTGTAGAAGATGATCTTTGATTTGCTCTGATTTGTTTTGTTCAGAAATAGTAAGGAAATCTAAATTTAAGAATAAGGCTCTCCTATTCAAGCATTTTGAGAAGTCAACAAAAAGGAATAATATTATTTAAATACGTTTTACACTGAAAAAATTTCAATGCCAAATACACTGCTAGATATATCAAGAGACTACTTCCTCAAACTTTGTTTTGATTTTTGGGCAAAGATAATTTCGTTATTTTTAAAAATTGAACACTGCCATCTAGAAATATCTCACAATTTTGAGCACTAAAAATAAGTTCCTTTGGCTTTACTACTTGATTTAGAAAGTGTTTGCTGGTAAAAGCTCTTTTTTTGTTGTTGTTGTGCTATATAATGAAAAGGATATATCCCGCCACCCACAGCCTAAATTCTAGGATAAGTTTACAAACTCATATTTGGCTCCTGGGGAATATCTTTGAGGCAGCCAAAGACGTACTTCTAAAAAAAAAAAAAAAAGGCAATAAAGGTTCAGATAGTCCTAGACAAATGAGAGATAGACAGGATTTAAAAATAACTCCTAGACAGTGCTGGGTACTCAGTGGGAAACTCATTATTAATTGGTGGTAGTCCATTCTTTGCTGGGACTTATGTAGTAAAAGAAACTTTTAAGCAAAATACTTAAAATAAAAAAATAAAAGTTACATGGTAGATATGTAGAGATTCCTATGATTACTTTGCTCTAAGAAGATTCATAATTTCATTTCAAATTCTGCTTTCTAAAAGACTAGAACTCACTATTGTTATTATTCAAAGCCCATCATTAAGCTTGAAAATCAAAAAGGCCTTAAAATGTTTAAACTGGGTAAAGAGAGATTCTACACTTAACTTTTAATGAATATAGCTCCTGATAAATTTTAAAAATGGAGAGGGAAAACTGAAAATATTTGAAGCATACCACAAAAGTCCATTTAAAACTAAGTTCTGCAGTACAAACTCTATCCTATCTACCAACAGTAGCCATAGAAGATTTTCAATGAGCAAAAGAGGGATGGGAACAGTATTTTAGGAAGAGTAAGCTGTCTGAATAAAATCCAATTACTGCTCTTATAAAAATCCTGAAATTCAGTGCTAGGTTTAATTTAGGCATGGAAAGCAATTGTTCTACTATGTATCATGGACACAGTTTGCTGTCTCATGTCTCATGTCTTTAGGGTCTCCTCACTGTTTCCATAAATGCAGAATGCATGCCCATGGTAACACTCTTGAACTCGACATTCAACCCCTTGTAACACACTGCTATTTTATTTGCAAATCTTACCATTTCTGTTTAAGCCTCACCTGCCCCAAGGACTTTTCCTTCCCCCTAAATACTCCACTGTGACCTCTTTTTTTTTTTTTTGAGAACTACAATAACTCTTAGCTACATCATTCTCATAACGCTCATCATAAACTACCTTGTAGTGTGCCCTTCTGTACGTATCTCTGGAATCAAGTGACTACAATATTCTTAAACAAAGGCTTAAACTAAGACTTATGTGAAGTGAACACAATGCTTTCCCTCGAAATTAAATTATATATAGTACATGAGCTGGCAACATGCATAAGTATTAACTGATTCCACTCCCTACCCTTATGGCACCTACTATGCCAGTCTCTTTACTGTAGTCAGAAATTAGAGGTAATTTTAGTCTCTTTATCACTTTGTATGTTTCATGTTATCTACAACAAGTGGATTTCATTTTTCTTAAGAGATTATATAATTCACTACTAAGAAAAAAAAATGGCATCTTTACTTTGCATTTCCTCCCATCGAGAGGTAGAATCAATTTTTCTACCTTTTAAATATTGATTTGGCCATATGATTTGTTTGGGCAAATGGGACACAAGGAAGCATGGCATAGCAGAGGCTTGAGAATAACTTGTTCATTGGGACTTGTTCTTTGTCTTGCTGCTTTTGGAATCAAGTTTGCCATGTGAAAAAAATCCAGAATGGCCTGCTATATGCCAGAGACACATGGCCCAGTTACTCTATTGCCCCAGTCAACTACCAGCCATACAAGTGAGCCATCCAGAATCAGCGAGACCTCAGCCAATCTACCAGCTGAATGCAACAACATTAGTGAGCCCAGATAAGACCAGCAGAGGAACTGCTCAGTCAAGTCCAACTCACATGGCTGACCTAAAGAATTATGAACTAATTAATAAATGTTTTTAAGCCTTTAAGTTTGGAGATGTTTTGTTATACTGTAAAATCAAACTGATTTAGTATATAAGAAAATCAGAATATTAAAAGCCTCATTTTCATCTTTGGTAGAAAGGCTATTGTTTTTAAAGGAAGATCACACATAGCTTCATTAGAACATTTTGGGCAAGACTTAAATTATTATCCATGGCTGAATCTAATAAAAACAAACAAACAAACAAATGAAAAACAACAAAAAGAAACCTATCACTCTGGCAGATTAAGTTACATAAACTTCTAACTTCCATCACCAAAAAGCAGGAACAGCTTTATTCTTCCTTTCCTAGAAGGCAAAATAGAGCTAAAAGCAGTCTATAAATGCACAGAAAGGATAGGATCACAACTTTTTGTTCAGCTGATATAATTCTTTCTCCACAAATATTTATTTTTAGTTGCTCAAATGCTTCAAGAATAGACAACAACATAAGCAGAGCTAACATAGCCCAGGCACTAAGCCAAGAGCTCTTTGTGGATCATCTTATTTGATCTTCCTGTGACTCTCTGAAGAGAGCACTGCTCTGATGCCCATGTTACAGAGTAAAAAACTGGAATTAAAGTGCTTAAATAACTTGCCCAGGAGAATATTTAACTAGTAAAGTGGTGAAGCTGGAATTTGAATCCAAGCAGTCTAGATTCTTAACCAAGTGTCTACACTCTCAACCAAGAGGCTGTACTGCCTCTTCAATTGAAGCACTAAACCAAAACACCCTATAAGAACAGCTCTATGTTTTAGTATCCTACTCTGGATAATGATAAGAGATAGCTTCACTTTTTTTTTTTTTTAATGTAATTTGTAGGCCTTGAAACTAAAAAGGAAAGGTATAATTATTAGGCTAACTTCATGATGGTTACCACTATTTTCCACTTTCTACTAATGTAAATTATTTCTCACTGTTTGTAGTCTCCATGTGTGGGATTTCAATCATAGCAGGGAATGACGTGTCTTTAAAATTATGAAGCCTTTGTGAATAGCAGAATATCAGAGGAAAGGGCCCCTTTTTCCAGAAAAATTATTTTGTAGGATCTCAAGGGTTAAGAATTTTGTAGGATTAAGGAGGTATACAGATCCAAATAACACCTAGAAGCACAGACCTGAACACTATAGAATCCACTTATAACTCAATTTGCTAAGTCAAGCAAATGAACTCACATATTTGAAGTGCTCTGCAGACTGTAAGTGTTATACAAATGTTAATTGTTTTTTTGCTAAATCAGTTCTTCAGAAATATAGATGTGATAGGGGATAAAAAGCCATAAAACTAACAGAGACTGTACTTCATTATTGATTCTACATGAGGTTCTATTTGTAACAAAGCATCATGGGAATATCTTTAAGCACCTTTGTCTACTTGATGACATCCTAACGCTCTATTTACATGAAAGCTGTGTACTTGAGTCAATCATAAAGCTCTCTCAGATATTTACATACTCTTCTCTGTGAAACAGGCATCATAAGATTGTTATTATGAACAGGATAAATGTATATGAGGGTACTGCTGTAAGAATCCAAGTATTCACTAGTATTACATCCACTTTATGTGAAAAATGTAGACTAAGACATTAATCCAACACAGTAAATTCAAAACCTGGGTCTCCTAGTCAGTGGTCCCCAAAAGGCCTCATTACTGTCTTTTTGCAACCAAATTGGAAGGAAGTAAACACTCCATCCTAAACAAATTCTCTGTCCTTACCATGTTTCCCTTGCCCATCTCCCTTTTCTTTATCTTTTCTTTTCAAAAACCCTTTAACAACCACAGTCATATATCCAGCCACATTAATATTTTATTACCACAAATACTGCTCTGTAACTGTCTCTCCATGACCTTTATCTTCCTTTGTTTATGGAAATGTGTTGAAAGATGAGACAATCCTTGGCTTAATGGATGAAAATATGATGGTTTTCTCTAAAACTGGAACAGAAGACAGTCCTTGGTTAAACCACTATCTATATCTAAGATCTGAATGCTCCTTTTAAAACTTACAAAGAATGTGTGTTGCTATTAATAAACATTCTCTGAGTACTGATTGCAGAAAACTCCCATAACACAATGTTTAAAGTCTGACGATGTGCTACTGGTTAAGAAGATTCTCTAGGATGTGCTGACCTAAAATACTCAAGTCTGCTGATTCACAAATGAGAAGATATTGGGAATTTGGAAAGGTTCCTTTATGATGGATCCATCTTTGAAAGAGACTCTCAGAAATTGCTCTCTCCATTGCAGGAATAATCTGAGCTGTTAGTAATGACAACAATTTCATTGTGGATTGGACCTGCACTTCTGTAAACGTTTCTGTCTTCCTCAGTGCTTCCACGGTTGAGTTTGGACTGAACCCAGTACTCCTTGACTCCCAAACTCTGTGGTTCCTCTTTGACATAATCTCCTGGAACTCCCTTCTTGATGGGAGGATTGCTCTCTGCTGTTTTCCAGGGCCAGTACTGACCAAAACGGTGATGTGTTCTTCAGCACGCTCCTCCTTGCGAATTCATTTCTCTTCTTAGTTCTTCACCCTGCCTAAACTCCCTGGCATCTTTCATTCTCCTCCCTGTACATGAATGACTACATGGAGTCATTAGGGCCCAGGAATGATTATACTTTCCAGATCCTGCCAGGAGGGGGAGCACTTACACTCAACTTGCCTTTGTTCTCTGGGGAGAAGGAAGACAGCCAGCCCACTACCCTAGAGGGTCAGTGAGGACTTATTAATGCTTATAATGCTGTTTTCTGGTGGGTTTCCTGTCACCCTTTACTGCCCTCCCTCCCAGGGCAGAAGCCTAGAGATTTGTGCAACCTGTCCCCTGGTAATAAATGACACTGTGGACAACTCAAGCATTACTTGCCTCTTTCTGCACGCTATCATATTACTTATCAATTTACTTTTATCTGCTGCTTGCTACTTAAAGCAGTATTAACTGAAATAATAAGAACTGAGTCATTTCCTATCTCCTTAACAGTGTTATGCCTAAATTTGTCAGTTCATTTTATTCTGAACCTGGAGGTAGATTATATCATTGTCTTTTTTTCAGATACACATAAAAAATAAGGCTTTCTCTGTGGTTCAAGATAAGATAGCTCTCTGAAGTGACTAAAACAGAAAAATAAACAAAGGAGATGAAAAATAAAATGAGAGAAATTATATTCTGTCCAGGAGGGTTCCCATTTCATCAGCATAGCTAGATTTCATGGCTGTGAATATCAGCAGAGGTAGATTTCACTTTGGTCTAAGGTAGAAACAAACTGGTTGATGGCTCTCAGTTTTCTTTCTTCCTTTTTTTTTAAAACAGAAAATATGTGAAATATTTTCTCTAAAGTACACAATGTTTCTGAAGACAACTGTGAAATATTTGAGGTAGAAATATCAGCTTGGGAGAAAACAACAAAACAAAGATCCTTCTGGAGCCTTGAGAGATACAGAAATATTTTCTTTTTCCCCAAGACTATTGCTCTAGATAAATCCATTTTGATTACAATGTGGAAAAATTATTTAAGTGAACTGAGGTTAAGGACAAAATTAGGCATTAAAAACTTTTCCGTCATCTATCTTCCTAAGAAGAGTGCTAGATGCACAATCTCTAATGAAATATGTTAAACGATGCAGAAAACTTGAAAAATGGAATTGGGAAAAAGTGAAGCCCACTATAATCCAATATCTGGTTATCAGTAGAGGAGAATTGAATAGCTGATTTCACAGAGTCTGTAAGTGCTTAAGATCACAATGAACCAATGATATTGGGAACAGAATGCTAAACTCTAGGAATGAGTTTGGATATATTTTCTCCAATTATTGCTGTTACAAGTGTGATATATTAATCCATTCACCTTGTAAAAAATTGAAATAGAAAAGATAAAGCTAAATTCTTTTTTTGCCTACTATGCAATCCTACCCAATCTCTCTGCATAGAAAAAAAATTATGTATATTCTTGCATATATTTACTTATGCATTCAGTATGTACAGTTTTGCAATATCTTTTTATCAACAATGTATCTTCAAGACTTTTCCATGTTAGTATGTGTAACTCTATACTTATGTGTAATACGTATCTCATATTAGACACATAAATGCAGCTATTATTATTTTTAGTCAATGCATAATACACCATAGTGAAGAAGAGCTTAGGTGATTTGACCATTTTTCTATTGGTAAATATTCAGGGCATTTCTAATTTCACTCTCACTTATCCTGAACATTTCTTCTTGGTCATAGGTGTGAATGTTTCTTTCCATTCACAACCAGATGTATTCTTCAGTACTATTTCATAGTTTCCTCTAAAAGGGATCTTACACATCTTGATAAATTTATTCAAGGTAATGTTTAGTTTTCTTACTGTTATAATGGTATGTTTTTTTTTATTGCTTTTTGCAGGTGTATAGGAAAGAACACACTTAGAAATATATTTTTTTGTAACAGAAATTTCATATGTGAAGGCTTACTCATTTCAATGCTGAGATGTTCTTAAAACTTTAAAAGAGTGAGCGAAAATGCATACATACTTTTTTTTTAAATCAAGAAGATCTCCTCTCTCCAGTATTTGCCATAACTCAAATGTTTTTAGTACAGGTTTTGCTGCCCCCTGATCTCTCTTGCGAAGGCATTCTGATAGTTAAATCAAATAAGGCCAAATAGATGTTAATCTTGAATATAAACCTTGACTATAACTAGCCTTAAAAAATGTAGTCATATTCTTATAACAAAGCAGTAAATATCATTTGGAAATCTTTGCCCAAGACATGGTTAGCTACTGTGAAGTATAGAAAAATAATAAAATGTTTCCCTGCCCTTAAAGAATTTACAGTGAGTTGGCAGTGGATGTATTTTCAAGAAGCTCAGCAGCCACACGTTCAGTAAAATAATAATAATGGCTAACGCTCACTGAATGAGCCTTAACGCTCACTTAATGAGCACCAGAAACATCTACTACTTTATCTAATCCTTATAAAAACCCCACATAGGGGGTATTTTTATTATTGTCATTTTAGAGGAGCATCTTCTGTGTAGAGGAGTACAAAATAAAAAACTTAACTGGTTTTTGTCCCCCCATTCCTGGCAAGGAGCCTCTAAACTTTTGGAATTTTCCTGAGTGACAAGTGTGTTTTTGCTATTCATGGTTGGCTGCTCAGATCACACCTGATAGTTTATGTCGATGGGGTAACTTAAGGTGGACCCCTAGATAGTGCCCATTTGTGCTAATGAGATGAGCCTCATGATATCAGCTCAACCTCCAGGGAGGAGGGGGGCTAGAGAAGGATTTCGAAAACCTTGCCAATAATTTGATCAATCATGCTTATGTAATGAAACCCCAGTAAAAATTCTGCATGTTAATAATCAGATGAGCTTCCTTGGTTGTCAGTATTCTCTGAGTATTAACATACATCATAGCCAGGAAGAGACGAGACTCTCCAGAACTCCATGGAGAGAGGATGATCAGAAACTTCATGTTTGGGATCCTCCCAGAACTCACCTTACCCGTCTCTAGCTTTGGCCAATTCTGATTTGTATCCTTTTGTTATCATAAAATTATAATATTTTCCCCTTCTTTAATTCTGCCCCCTCACTTCTACCCCTGACGTACAGCTGTTGCCATCTCCCCATAAGAACTGGATCTCTGAAGGTGGGGTGTCTCCTCCCTCATGCTTGCGGTGTAGAACCAGGGGCCTGGCACACCTGGGGCTTGGTCTGTGGCTCCACCTGGCAAACCCAGGACCTTCTGTGTGCAAAGTAGATGTGCTAACCACTACACTATGGAGCCACTCCCATAAAATTATAATTTTAAGTGTAGTGCTTTTCTGAGTCTTGTGAGTTGCTCTAATGAATTATTAAATCTATGGTGGTTCATGGGGACCCCATAAATTAAGAGCCAGCTACTCAGAAGTGAGAGTGGTCTTGTGGAGGACTGTGCTCTTCACCTGTAAAGTCTGGCCCAACTCTATGCAATTGGTGTCACATATCCTTGTAGGAAGTTCGCTGCTTGCCAAGACCTGCTGGAGGCTCATTGTGCTAAACAATGACCACCCTTTGGTTTATTTTGTTTACATTTCAGTGTTTAGATGTCTTCTATCTGGATGGGGAGGGGGAAATGCTCCTCATTAATAATTTTGCATGCTCTGTGGTGGATGAAACGCTATGCCCTTTGTGTGCAGTCAGGCATGGACGAGTAAGAGGAAAAACCCTCTACAGTATCAGTAAACACAGGTAGAAGGCTGCATTTCCTACTTAACATCAGAATATACCAAAGAAAGTCAGGTATCAGAACCAGATTGAGAGTCCTCAGAAAGAAAACTCCCAGGCAGGATCCTGTGAGCCTCTCAAACCATATTCATTTTGTGCCTTAATTAATAGGCTGCTAAGCACAGAATGCGTAAAATGCAATTAAGATGCAGAAGCGAGTCAATTTTATAGCCACTGGCTCAGAAAACGTGTGCTTTCCCATTTGAGAACTACAAAGCTTTTTAACGCCATGAAGCAAGAATTATACATACTATTCTTTTTAAAAATTTTATGTTTGCTCCAATGATTTATGTTCTGTCTACATTGACTAGGCTTCAATCTGCATGTGTGCCTTCAGCATGGACCGTGCTCCCACCTTTAGCACCAAACTGCCCTTCGAAGGCATTTTCCTACTCACAGACTTCCAAAAATTCTAGTCTCTCAAAATGTGGTGCTTTGAAAAGAATTCTGAAGAAATGTGTTTTTCTTAGCCAATGAGAACTTCTCGAAAGAGTCAACCATGTGGATGTTTGAGTTCTTGGGCAGGGCTGGAACTCTCTTCTTTCCCCTGGGGGCTGAAATGGTACTGATGCCCTTTCTGAATGAAGCCTCAGCAGGTCTGCCCCCATTCTCTACAACTGGGACAGCAGAAGTAATTTCTTCCAAAGGTGGAAGGACCTCAGCTGGACTCTGTGCTCATACTTCATGGAGGGTGGTTACTTAGAACATATTTGAGCTGTGGCCACTATGCTTATAGGAAGGAAGCAATGAGTAAAGGAAAATCTCTACATATGACATCTATATTAGTCTCCTAGGGCTGCTGAAACAAATTTCTACAAATTTGGTGGGTTCATACAAGAGATGTTTATTCTTTCACAGTTATAGAAGATAGACAAAATCAAGATAACATCAAGTCCACAGTTCCTTCGAAGGCTACAGGGAGAATCCTTCCTTGCTCTTCTAGTTTCCAGTGGCTTCATGCATCCCTTGGCTTGTGGCTGCATCATTCAAAATTCTGCTTTTGTCTTCACATGGCCTTCTTCCCTGTGTATCTGTGTGTCCAAATTTCCCTCTTCTTTCTCTTATAAAGACACCAGTCATTAGATTTAGAGCCCACCCTCAATCTAGAATGGTTTCATCTCAAATCCCTTAACTAATTATACCTTCAAAGACCATATTTCCAAATAAGGTCACATTCTGAGGTTTCAGGTAGACACGAATTTGCTTGGGGAGGGGGACACTATTTAGCTCACTACAGCATCCAAAGATGGAGGTTTGAGTGATGCACCTTGTCGATGTAATCTTTTTTGAGCCTCAATTCCCTTATTTGTAAACAAAGTCTGATAACGACACCTACCCCAACTACCACACAGTGTTAAGATCAAATGAAATAATTGATGTGAAAATATTTTGTAAACTATTATAGGATTAAGGGATAAATATATAATGGAATACCTTAACAGCTAGTGATAGGCTTTACTATCTTTGTTCAGGGGAACATTTTGACAGGAATGCCTGCTGTGACAATGAGAGGCTGAGACTTTGGTGTGGGTAGTAACTCCGGTAACAAAAGTGAATGGCTAAAAGGCCTTGTATATGTCAAGAAAAGGAAGATTTTGTTTGCTTTCATTTATTTAATTTTTTAATTTTCCCCAAGAGGAGAGTGTGAGTGGGGAGAAGTTTAGACATAATCTGGATTTAAAAGCAGCGCCTACAAGCAGGGAAACAGACAATTCTTAAAAACAAAAGTTGCTCTTTTATCCTTTAAAGTTGTTTGCTTTGTGATGTGACCCCTTGCTCTGGTTGCTCAAGCCCTTAGAAATGTCGACTGCACTCAGGAATCTTTTTGGGAGATAAGATTTTGGGGAAATTTTGGAGAATCATGTCAGGAGATTGGTATCAGGTTTAGACCAACGTGACATGAGACAAAAATTGTATAAACTGGAGCCAGGAGATAGAGAAGACTATGAGAATGTCATCCTTCCCTTCACCCCACCAGGAATTGACAGAAAGTTGGGGGCAGGCTTTGCTCTTAACCAAGGCATGGAATTAGGAATGAACCCATATTACCTAAAATTCCTGAGGGAGGATGATCCCAAGTGACATTGGGTTCAATGACACTGAATATATGTATTAAGAACTAAACTAGTTTAGAATGGAACACAGGACATTTGCAAGTAGCAGAGGTAAATTCTTCTCCAAGAATGCAGCATTGTGCTAGGTGCTGGGCTCACAGCCATGAAAGGCACAGTTACTCTTCTAGAGAAGCTCAGGGTCTAGAAAGAGATATGAACCTATGAACAGGCAGTAACCACACACAATGATAAGTGCATTGAGAGTGGTAGGTAGGAGTTGCTAAAAAAGCAGGCGGGGCCTGGGCCAGACATCTAATTCAAGGTTACATTTTGGTGAAGAGTTGTCATGATGGTTTCTTGGAGGCTGAAACTTCCCAAATGACTTAAATAATGAATGAGTTGACCAGGAAAAAAGAAGATGGGGGAAGATCCATCTAATGCCCTGGCCTGGCTTGCTCACCTATCAGTAACTTTCTTTTCAGTAGGACTATCGGGGGCTGGAGAGAGATGTTTTGGAGAAGGCAGCATCTAATTGTGGTTCTTAAGTCACTCCTCACTGGCAGTGCTACTTTTGCCTATAGCTAATGACCGATTGTATTGAAATGGATTGATTGTCACTACAGAAGCCAACAAAAAAGATGGTGTGCACTTTGGATTATAGTTATAAGAAAGCAAAAATAGTTATAAGGTAAGACAAAAGAGATAAAAATGTATTAATATTAGAGCAGGTTATAAAAATTCATTAGGTAGCCAAAGAAATTGTGTAAGGGAAAATTACTGAACAACTAATCACTTCTTTAATCATGAAGGAAATTGCTACCGATGTTTCAAAAACCTTGAAGTGCCAATTTAATAGTCCTTCTTTTCGAATGTGCCTCCTTACTTATTCAGCTTGAATTCCACCAGCTGAATCATAGTCTGGATCCTGTTGCCATTTTCTCCAGAGAATGAGGCTTCTAATTTCAAGATTTTGAATATATATACATTACATACATGTAAATATGTATGAATAAAAACTAATATTTTATAAAAACATATAAAAGTATATCATATGTGTACTGTGAAACTTAAAAGACAGAAACATTTAAAATGGAGTTGGGGAGCTAGAAGAGAGAATTCTCATGTATGTGTCTCAGTGCACATTACTGACCTCAACTTCTCTATCGAGAAGTAATAATGTATTGCTACCTCAGCAGGAGGAAGAAAAGATTCCTTCTTGCCTAGTAACAGCTCAGCCAATAGGAGACTTCCATAAATCAGTCAATGAGAAGCCACTATACTTTGAACTTTCAGTTTCCTCCAATGGACTTTTGCTTACAATAGCTCCTTTCCATGTTCATAAAAGAGAGTCCTCTCCTTTGTTTCTGTGAACTTGCGTGTGGTTCACCACTTAGACCACATGTCTTGAATTGCAGTTTTTTGTTGTTCCTGAATGAACCCATTTTGTTGGAGAAATACCTGCCTATTTGTTAAAGGTAAACAGTATATACAGTCAATCCTCATTGTTTGTGGATTCCTTATTTTTGAATTCATCTATTCACTAAAGTATTTTATAACCCTCCAAACAATACTCTAGGAGCTTTTGTAGTAATTCGCATACATGTGCAGAGTGGTGAAACATTTGAGTTGCCTTGCCAAGCACCCTCTCAGATGAGGTGCAACGAGGCAACGGTTCTGCCTTGTTTCAGGTCTCATGCAGAGATGATTAGATAACAGGACAGTGGGGCAGTACAGTGCATTGCACAAGGGGTGGGTCTGGGGTTAATCACACTGGGTTTGAATGCCAGCTTCAGCACCTGTTAGTAGGTGCATCCTCAGGAAAGTCACTCACCATCTTGTTTTTACTTTTATAAAATGAAATAGAATCTACCAGGATAGGTTGGTTTTAGGATTTAAAGATTATAGTCTATATGATATATACACACATATGATATATCTATATAACATATAACAGATATAGATATATTTTCCTTAGGTACAGTGGTTCAGTGCTTTATAAAATATAACTATTGCAAATAATGAGAATCAACAATTACATATATATGTGTATATACATATACACACATATGTACAGACATATGTGGAAAGAGGCACAGATATGTTTGCATGTTTGTTAGTGAGGATAGAATGTGTTTGTCCCTTTGTTATACATTTCAAATCTGCACAGATATAATCAACGGACCATTGCTAATGAGTCTTACTTCTTCAAGTTTTAGAAGCAAAGAAACTATCTCTCAAAAGAGCTTTTCTATTTATGAAAGGGATTAAATTGCTTACTTTTTGTAGATGCATTAAACCTTTTGGGGAAAGCTGACTTGAGCCCATTCAGTAAACTACCTATTTCAACACACCTAATTGTATCCTATTATTCTTACCAAGTTAATGCAACTTGAAAGGGAAATAATTTGCTCTTTCTTAAGTATGATGAAAATTATAATGTGTATTTTCCACCTCTTTTTCTATATTTTTCTATTCATTGGTTAGGATTGCTAGATGAGGCTTATATTATTATAGTTAAAGATGGATGCCCATGATAGGTAAAAAATGGTGCCACTGACTTAACAATAGCATAGAAACTTGGAGAAATTCTTTTAAATATTATAAGAGGTTTGTAATATTACATTCCTGCTATTTCTTTGTGGCTCTTGATGACCAAGGGAACATGTTTGCAAGACAGTTGGAAAGCATCTCTCTTGAGAACTGAGTGAACTAGCTATTCTATAATAGATAAGATCATCAGTGTGACTTCTGTACCCCAAAATATAAAGCTATTGAGCCAGTGAAAAATATTCAAACACAGAGTGTAGTGTTTAACTTGTTATAGCCAGGTGAAAACCATGTATTTATATTGATGTTATAATGAAAGAATTTCTGTGTACAAGTCTGTAATTCTTACTAGAAAGTAACTAGAGTTGTTTGTATTCCAAATGTTGCAATAGTTGGAGAAGATTAAGTTCAGGAATAAATAGACTCCCAAATTAATTATGGCTCAAACACAAGATAAATTAATTTCTCATTCATATAAGGGTCTAAATAGTTGTTTCTGAATGACAGGCATATCTACTCTGTGCAATGATTCAGAGACCCAGGCTCCTTCTATCTATGGCTCTGTCATCTCCTAGGCCCTCATTGTTATCTGCATCTAGCAGACAGAAGGAAGAAAAGAGTATGAAGTAAGCACAGACACTTTGCAAGCATAGACACTCAGCTTTGGCTGAGAAACTCTGGGCATTATTCATGTGTTCCATTGGCTAGGATTCAGTCTATGGCCATACCAAACTCCAAAAGATACTGGGAAATGTAGTTTACATACTTGCCCAGGAAGAAAAGAAGATTATGGATTTTGGTGATCAGCTAGCTATCTCTGGCACAAAGTTGTTATGCTACTGGACCTGAAAGAGGGACATAGGCTCTCCTAACCTCCAATCACCACAGGTAGAGGATGAGATTTCAAATATCCTGGGAGAGATGCTGGTTTCTATTCAGAAACCAAAACTGAAACAGAAAGGTCAAGAGGCAGAGGGCAATCCATTTCTGTCTGTCTCTCACTTGGCTTCTTTTTATATCTTAGAATTGGCTGAAAAAAAGAGTTAAGGTGTTTAAAAAGCAGTTTCTCACGTGAAAGTGAGGAACCCAGGCACATGTCTATGAAATTATGCCAGTAACTTGGAACTAAAAGCTTCTGTCTCCTGGTATGTGGAAAAGTGGTACCATTTGTGGGAGTAAGTGGACATCCTCATATATTTTTAATACTTTCTCCACATTTGAATAGTTCTCCATCTACTGAGAACCTCCCCAAAGTAGTTATATTTTCCAACCTGCCTTGTTAATAGGATGCAGCTATGAGCCCCAGATTCTTCTAAACAGATGTATGAGACTAGTTTCCTGAGGGAACTAGCAGAGCACTGGACCATCTGTGTTGCTGGTGTGGGAGTGGCCAAGGAAGGGTATTTCTGGAAGAAGCAGTGGTGAAAGCAACCTTCTGGTCAAAGAAATGGTAGGATGGTTTTGGAGCTAATGGCAGCAGCTGCTCTATTGCCAGTCCAGTTCCCTGAGCTGGTTCTCGGAATTGTCTCTGGAAGCTTAGTCTGGAAGATTCCTCCAGATCTTTCAGTGATTCTGTGAGCTTTTTAATATTCCTTAACAAATTTCTTCAGCTTCAGCTGGCTAGAGTGAATTCTGTTGTCTGTAACTAAAAATGACCAATACTGGGAACAAGCTAGTCATGGTAGAACCAGAACTCATTGCTTTGTATACAAGACTACTTACATCTCTTAAACTCGTTATTCACATTTTTTAATTCTAGCCAGAATTAGCACTGTGCTAAAGATATGCAAATGAAAAGTTCTGTCTATACTGTGTTGGAATATTATAGCTGAAACAGAATATACTTGAGAGACATCATAGTTGTGGTAGGAGAACCCTAAGGTGGAGAAATGCATTTCAGGATGAGGCAGGACAGTTAGCTTAGGGATCTTCTTCCTCCTCTCTAAGATGTGGCACTGGAATTTTTCCTTAGTCCCTTACTCAGCCCTTTTCCCTGTTTTGATTCTAAGCTTGAGACTGGAGACTTGAGACTTGCTGCACAAGAAACAAGCCAAGGCCGGGAGACAGGATGGATAGCCTTGGGACGCTACCTCCCAGAAGAATAAGATTCCAGAGTCTTTCTCTTGTCCTTTGTTCAGCTTTGGCTAATCATAATACCATTATAATTACACCTGCATGGCAAATACCATCACCACCCGTAACCCCCAAGAAAACAAAAGCCTGTAATTCAGACAGCTCTGGGTGACTCACTCTCCCAGTTGGCCCGCACTGTTCTCTTACGTGTGTACTTTCGTTTTAATAAAACCTGTGCTTTCCTGATTGCTGTTCGTAGTGTCCTTGAATTTTTTCTCTGGCATAAGACAAGAACCTGGTCACCAGAGCTCCTGGTTGGGGTCCCTCTTTGGACTCCTGCCCCATGAAGCTCTCTGTTGCAAGGAGACTGTCAGGTCAGCCATGCGCCACACCAGGGAATTCTTCTTCCTGAATTAGCCCTGAAGGTTGTGGGGTATGATTTATTAAAGGAGGCAAATTCCTTCACAGATAGACTACAGAAAGAAATCAGCTACTCTTTACAAATGGATATCTCAAATTTTATTTTGTTTGCTCTGGAGGGCAATGGTTATTTGGGTCTTATGTATGGAGAAGTTATTTATTTTATTTAAAAATTTTATGCCCCCAAATAATGTTTCTAAGGGTAACGTAGGTTTAACCAAGACTGAAACCAAAGGGAGGCCAATAGTACCAAATATGCAGAAGAGAGATGGCGTGAGAGGAAACTTTGTGTAGTGCAAAGAGCATTTGGGTTGTGTTATTTACTAGCTTTGTGTGACCTTGGATAAGTTACTTAACTTCTCTGAGACTCATCTCCTCATTTGTAAACTGGAGATAATAATCATAGGGACTTATTCATAGGATTATCATTAGGCTTAATTTAAAGGCACATTATGGTTCTTTGTTGCAGACAATAGAAACCAATTCTGGCTGACTTTAGTGGAAAAGTAACTACTGGGAGGCTATAGATGTTTACAGAATTGACAGGAAGGGGAAGGAACCAGGGTCAGAAAATGAGCGGTATTACCGGAAGTCAGGCAAAAGGAAAGAGCCAAGGTCGATACCAGGAATAGTTGGCTGGGATCTCCTCACACCCTCCTCTACTACTAATGTTAGTTCCTGCTGCTGCTGCCTGGCTAATTCAGACATTGAGGCCACGGGACTCTCACTCACTACAATCTATGAATTGTCACCTCAAATCGAACCTGCTTGTTAGACACAACTCTTAAATATTCATGAACTTTGCAAGATAAATATAAAAATGTTTGTAGTTTGAAATCAGCCACAGGGGAGTTAGTTATACCACAGAAATTGGCAAATGCTAAAAATCAGAGCCAATTTTTGTTTTGTTTTGTTTTCCCCTGATATCTAGTTTACCAGAAAAATTGCTGCCTTAAATATCAAATCCTGGCTGTGATCAGGCATCTAATTGGCTGAGTTCAAGACATAAGACTGTGTTTTAGCTACAAGGTGATGGGGAGAGGGAAAGACAGACCTTTTAGCTTGTAGTAGAAAGTGGATCTCTATCTCTTAACAAGACTAAAACAGTTGGAGCATTCTCCCCAAAAGGATGAGGATTTTAAGGCTGAATCGCCTCCCGAAATTTCAAAGATTCTCTACAGCATGCAAAAAAGCTCACCTAAAGTAATGCTTTTCCTCATAACAAGTTTCCAGTACTACACATTGGGTCCTGTCTCCTTCATTTTCTTTCTCTTCCCCACGTTTGACCACATATATAGTTCTCACTTTTCTGTTTGATAAGTTCTGGCCATAACAAAAACAAAGCTTTAATAAATCCTTTCCCTTAGTTGTACTAGTTAAGGAGTAAGGTCAGTTCAAAGGTTCCAACTTTTAATTGATGACTGTTATGTTATGTTCCCTGCTAAGGAAATAAGCATCTTTAGATAGGATAGTTATTGTCTTAAAATTTTCATATTTGAGCATTTCGAGATAAAATAAAATACGAACACTTGAAACAAGATAAATTTTTTTATTACGATACCAAAAGTCTTTTCATTTTTTTTAAAAAAAGGTTGTGAAAGCAGACAATCTTCCAAGTGAGAGGCTATGGCAGATAGCTTATATTATTTTTCCTCCATATTCATAAATGTTAAGGTACCTAGTTAATCAGTGAAAGGTTAGAAAAAATGAATGCAAATAAAATCTTTTTCATGAAAATTGCTTTTTAGCAATATCTGCTACAAATGACTTATGTCCTAGGATTTGGATGAAGAGGAGAAAATGTTTTAGTAAGAGAAATTGCATTGCAAAACTTAAAAAAGTATATATATCTTGTTTAATTCTTCATTTTGCATATCCACCACTCTGTGTATATGATTGGAGGGGCCTAAACTCACATCTGAAATTAGCAAAAGTTTTTAATATTCAGAGTCGGCTTTAATTTTTTTTAATGATTCAAGAGGAAGAAATGTCCCCCCAACCCCACCCCATCTCCCAGATGAAGTTATTCATTCTTAAAGAAGCATTTAGAAGTTTCTCTACCTGCAACTTTTGCTCATGTGTTTGGAAGGGATGATGCAGAGACATTGCCCAGGGTGAGGGCAGGAGAGGCTCCATGGGGAGTTGGGAAAGAAACGAGATTCCACTCTGACCCTAGCGAGTTCAGTGACATGAGTTGGTCACCTCCCTTATTGGCCTCATTCAGGTTCCTCATCTAAAAAACAAGGGCCTATCCAGAAGTTCTTAATATTTTCTTCCGCCTCAAAATTTTGCATCCTATTTACTAATTCTAATCCCATTTCTCAGTTGAAAAATACACTTTATTATTTGTAGTTCAGTTGAGCACTAATGCAAAACTGGCATACAGCCACGAGAAAAACAGACTCTCAATCACTGGTGCCCCAGTTCATACCTGCATTACAGAAATCTCCTCCTCCAGCCTTTATCCATGAGTAAACACTTATTTTTGGCAGTGCTTGCTTGAGAATTGTGTCTCTATAGAAACTACTGTCTGGGCTAATGCTTTCTTTGGATTGGATATCTTCTCAGTTTTGTGTGTCATGTGAATTGAAAAACCAGGTAGATCTTTCCAGATCTCTACGTCTTTCTGTCAGCTTGCAAGTCACATCCTAAATTAGATACAACACCTGAAGGAGCATGAAAGCTGAGAAGAGGCATTCGTGTTGTCATGACAACTGGTAAATTCATGTCACCCCATGAATGCTAAATCAACTGTCATGGTGGGTTTTGCACACTGGTCCTAATTATATTTTCTACTTTGAGCAAAAATGAAGCACATTTTGGGTTTTCCCTGAGAGATTTAAAGTCATTTGTGTTGTTGTTGCTGTTGTGTTTTCTTTCTCTCCTACAACCTTAACCTGGCTGTTCTGGGGGGACTCAACTTTTTGGGAGGCATTTCTAGAGACTCCTGAGCAACACTTGGGGCTGAGGCTGGAGCAGTGGTGATTTAGGCATCTACTGTTTCATACATTGGCGTCTAGGTTCTCGAACAGAACTCTGTGAACCAGCTTTGTAAGAAGGCTTAAGAATAAATAGAAATAATTAGAAGCCCCCAAATTTATCACTGGTTCCAGTGCTATTACAGCCAAGAAGAACTTTTATTTGATACCCAGACTATAGGGATAAATTATATAATGTACAATGTGCTTCTCTTTTTTCCCTCTCCAACGGTCAATGTATGGATAATTGTAAAAATTCCAGAGTACTATCTGTCTTCTGGAGGACAGTGGAATGGTAAACTCTGAAAGGAAGATTTTTTTGATGGATCAGCTATAATTGTCAGCCCTACCCAGCTTAGTCTCCTTGTGCCTGATGTGTTTGAAAGAACTAAGAGGCCAAACAGCTCCGGGTCTGGTTTGAAAATTCCAGCAGAGTTTGTGTCAAGGATCAGAAGTATATCTTATTGTAAAGAAATAGATGTGCTGAGACTACTCATAATTTTGAAACAAACACTCTATTTGGAATGTTAGGTGAATAGGGAAATCTCATTCACAGCTGCTCAAGACTTCCTGATACATGGCTGTGTCACAAGGGGCTTTAGTCTGTTTTGGAAACGTCAGTATGATCTCTTACCATGGAATGCTCCTGCTGTTCTGTCCAGAAGGGGGATGTGCAGACCCTGCTCTGCAGGAAGAATAGACACAAAGAGCCTAAATGGACACACACACTGTTTTTAATATTTTGGGAGCAATGTGTATCTCTCAATTTATTTGACCCTCAGTTTTTCATTTCCTTGTGTAGATTTATTATCAGATTGGACCAACTTCATTACTCACACAATTTAGATTAATTCCTGAGTCATACATGGCTTCATCTCTTGAAAACAGATCACAAAATTTAGACTTTGAGAGCTAGAGTTTGACTATTTTTCAATCTAAGTGTTCCAGGATAAGATGTTCCATAAAGATCAACTGTGATAAAATCTCATTTATTAGGTGGACTGAGAATCTCGAGTCATTCAGAGAGAACAAACAATAAAAATTAAAAATACACTACCATATATTGTGTCTTTTAGATTCCAAGCATTTTGTATATATTAACCTCATATAATCCACACAATAACCCTGTGAATTTGATCTTATTTTTAGATGAAAAAAAACTTGTTTCAGAGGTTAACTTGCCCAGGTCCACAGAGTCTTAAGTGCTAGAGCTAAGATGCAGACCTGAGTTGGCCTTAATTTTAAGCCAGATAATTATATATTAAACAATGTTTTATCACTAGTCAAAAAGTCATAGGGCATGACATATTTTTGTTTGCATTGGTGAATTTTAGTAAGTATTTTTAACGTGTGTGTTCTAGAAGACTGTGGCTTTCTGTTGCAGTTAAGTTTATTAGAATCTGTCATAATAATGGAGAGGCAAGAACTGAATGAATAGAAATTGAATAATGATAAATAAAAATAATATTATGTGGAAGGGAGAGAAGATATTTCTTATTAACTAAATGAGATTGTAGCTTAGAATATAAGAGCCAATCTTTCAATATTTATTGAAATGCCAACGTAAGTGGAGACTTATACATAAGAGGAGACTTATATTACAGTTTTTAGCAAAATTCAGTATAAATTACTGGCTAACAATGACTGAAGGTTTCAGTGTTCATGAAGAACAAGATAAGTGTTGATTGTACTCTATAAGATGTGTAAGATGACACCTTGTTTGAAAAGAGAAATTTTAGAAAAATACTATGGCATGAAATTTTGCTTAAAATTTTTTTTCCTCCATTTTTTTAACAAATAGGATAACGAGTAGTATGATAAGGCAACTGCACTACACAAGAAAAAGGAATGCTTTTTGCGCAGATTGCAGTGGAAGTGGTGCACACCTGACTTGTATGGTCCTCACAGAATTGGGAGAAACTCTGAGAATTTTTCTACTTGGACATGCAGGGCTTTTATTTGTTTGCCTCCCTGAGCAACTGGGTGGATGGTGGTGCCATTTAGTGAGATGCCAAGAATGAGGGAAAACGAGCTTGCTTGAGGAGCAGCCGAGAATTCCTTGGTGGGGTTGTTAAGTTTGAGAGGTCAACTGTGCCATTGGATACACAAGACTGAGGTTGAGGAGAGAGGTTGGGACTGAAGATAGGATTTTGCAAGTTATCAGTGTATACATTTTTCTTAATGCTATGGAACTTAATGAGCTCCATAACATTGGAGGGACGGGTAAAGAAAGTAGAGAAGCCCCAGGACTGGGCCCAAGGGTCTGCCAACATTTAGAGGTCAGGAAAAGGACAAGGAACTGGCAAAAGAAACTGAAAAAGGAGCAGTCAGTGAAGTATAAGGAAAGCTTGTAAGTTAGTGTAGGAGGGAAAACAAGCAAGAAAAGTACTTCAAGAAGGACAGGCAGGTGCTGGTCATAAGCTGCTGAGCGTTACTAAAGTCCTACTTACTCCTTCTCCTGAGTATTTTCTGAGTATGTTTCTTCTTCCCCAACTCCATGATTCCCTAGTTCATAAAGACAGCAGCCTCTCAAAGGATCACCTTGCCTCTTGACTCCACTTCTTACGATCCATGCTCCATTTTATCCTCAGAGGGGGTAATCACACTAAAATGCAACACTGTCAATTCATACCCTGACTTAAAACTAAGCAACATCTCTCCATTACTATGGACTATAATCTTAACTTCTTAATATGTCCTACGAAACCCTTTATCATCTGGAACTTAATTCTTTGCCACCAGCTCTATCCCTCACACATTTTGTGCTGTATCCTCCATGAATCACTTCTAATGTGCCCCACTTTTTTTTTTTCTTAACCTCTACACAATTCCTTCTGTCTGGTGCTGTTCCCTCTGGCTAAAATGCTTTCTTTTTTTAGTCTTCCTAACACTTCTCAATACATAAGTCTCAGTTCTAGAGTTCTTTCCTCTGTAGTCTTCCCTGACCTTTAAACAGATTGAATGTTCATCCCCCATCCTATAATTTATCACATATATATCTGTTATAGTACCATCTATTTGTATTGAAGCTGCTTTTTAAAAATTTAATTTTATGATGCCAGATGCTACCATTAAGCCATGAATTCCTTAAGAGTAAGACCATGCCTTCTCTTTTAATGTTCCCAGTGTCATGTACAGCACTTGCTTCCCATGAGAAGCTCCACAAGTATACAATGAATGAACAAGACCTCAAAGACTTTGTAATAGTCGGCATTTTCATGTCGACTATATTTTAGCAACACTTTCTCTCAAGGAATTAGTCACTTATTAAAGTCAGGGCTAGGGTGCTCCAGGCCCCGGTGCATGCAGCGAGTATGTGGGAGGAGACACCCCGCCTTCAGAGATCTAGTTCTTAAGGGGAGACGGCAACATCCATAGGTCAGGGGTGGAAGTGGGGCTGGGGGGTGGGATTTAAAGAAGGGGGAAAAAAGTCAGGGCTAATTGCTCACCTGGCTCTTATCCACATGTTCTGGGTGAATATATTGCCCAAGTAGTACCATGTGTGGGCAACAGGTGATTGTTCTGTTTTATGATTTTCCAAGGGCCATTACTGACCCTTTCCTGCAAGGGCTCAGAATTGTGAGTCATGCAACTGGTTGCTTATATTAGGAAAAACTCTGCTCATTCCATTTAATGGAACTCAGAACTGTATTATTTCAATGAAAATGATCCATTTTTTTGTCAAAGTTCCCCCAGCTACAGAGATTATACCTTGAGACATAAGAAAACTTACTCTGTTAAGACTCCACATTTTTATTAGTTTACTTTTTAAAGAAAATACCTTATGTAATGCAGCAATAATATATCTAGAAATAAGATATACAAAGGGGAGGGGAGTAGACTACATTATCTTGGAGTTTTATTGAGATTAATGAAAAAGTTCTACAAAATTAGATTCTGGCATTTAAGTGCATCCCACTAGAAAGTATTTTAATATTTCCTGGATACTAGGTTATATAATAGTAGGTATACAATCATTCCTGTTTTGTTTTCTTTTGTATTTACATACTTAAGGAAAAAGAAAAGATATTTCAAGATGTATCTGCTGCTGAAAGATTAAAAGATAAAATTCAGGCTTCAGAGTATTATTAAAGAAGGCATTTTGACCTCTCAAAGTTTGACCTTTCAGAAATCACTCTAGCCCTTTCTTCTGGGTTTCATCAGAAGGAATTAAAATCATACCAGAAGAACGAGAATCTGTCTCATTTTCAGAGGGTTAGAAAATAAATCTCCATCAGTAACTCATGTTAGTGATCACTAATCCTGTGAAACAACTTTCTCATGTCTTATTGAAGGCCCTCACGCTTCCACCTAAGCCCTTTTCCTTCCTCCAGACCTGGAAAACACCATCCACAAAACCACGTCTTCATGGGAATGCCTTCAGCTTCACATAACAGAAACCAAAAGGATTTATAAACAGTCAGGATATAGCTTCTCTCATAACAAGTTTGAGATTGTGTACACTCTGAAGTCTTTTGATTTGGTGGCTTAGGCATATCCCTGAGGACACATGTCTTTCCACCTTCCTATGACCATCCTCAGTTTGTTTCAGTCTCGGGCTGTTAGCAAGATCACTGCACAAGTCCAGGAGACAAAATCTGGGGGGAGAAGAGTGGTCACTTCTTCCCATGTCTACTCCTTAGAGGTGAGAAAAACTTTTCCAGAATTCTCCTGACAGACTTCTCATGTTTCTTGGTCAGAATTGTTCATTCTTGAACCAGGCATTGACAAGGAGGATGAAATATCTATGGCTGATCAATCATGGGTGAAGTAGATCACGAAGGTCACTACATCTACCATTCCTTCTGGCGTTCATCTCCCAGCACTGGCCCTCTCCCAGCATTACCCTGCACTGTTTCCTCCAATGATTGGGACAGAGGAACCAAGAAGGTCAACAACAGGGACCCCAGAAAGGCTGAACACTCTTGATTATCAAGAGATGATAACTGACAATATGGTATCATTCATTGTGCTACATGCACTACTTATGCTGTTTCATTTAATCTTTTATTGTTATCCTCCCTTTAAAGATGAGTGTTCAGAAGGTCACATGACTGATGAGTGGAAGAGCCTGGTCTGGAATCTGGATCTGCTTTGCACCGAAGCCAGAGCTCCTGACCATACACAGTAATGTTTCTAGACGTGAGCCCCATTACTCTAGGTTGCCTGGGCTGTGCATTCTGAACACGCATATTAACCTTTGCTTTAACTTCCTTTTTTATGCACTTATTTTAAATCTTTTAAAATTGCATATCATATACAATCTGTTTTTACCCTCGATCAACACTGATGCAGAACACACCTCTTTACATTCCCTGGCACTGAAAGATTAGTGAGGAATGCAGATTTCACTGAAGACTTCATGGCAGGAGCAGAGAAGGGGGTTACATTGCATACTGCACAGCAGTTGTTGACAGGTCTCAATTAACCTATATGCTCTCAAATTTTCTTCTTCATTGAATCTGCACAGTGGTAGTGGATTATTCTCCTCAGCACTTCCCCACAGCAAAGCTCCCTCTCTGGGTCCCAGCTCTTTTTCCTTGGTTCCCAGCTTCCAATCTGATTACCCCAACTTCCTATGCAGAACATTTAGTACCTCACCTTTTTCCTTTGACTCACACTGCCTAGCTCATCTCTGGAAACAACTAAAAATGTCTCCTTCTCGTAAGAACCCAACCTTCCTTAGAAAAAGGGTAGGGAAGATAAACAAATAATAATTCTTTGTCTTTTAAATGGGTAAGCGGCCTCAGTTCATCTTGGATTGGAATAGAGTATACAAAAACAAATATCTCATGTTCCTGGTCTTACATGCTGATCAGATTTGCTCTCCACTATTCACTGACTTCCAGCTCTATTGAACAGTTTCTTTTCTCATTAGCAGGAGAGTGTGAGGGTTACTGGAAAACGTTTAAAAAATTATGTGGTTATTAAAATAATAGTTTCTCCTTTTTACTACCACAGATATTTATATATAATTAAAAATATTTTCTTTGACTCTCAAAGTAACACATGCTCATTATAGAGTATTTGAAAAATTCAGAAACATATCAAGGAAAACATAAAGATCATTTATAATTCTACTGCCTGATGACCTTCTGTTAATGTTTGGGTATATTTTCTTACAATCTTTTTTTTTTTTTTTCTATTCTTTGTCTTTCTCTTTTTTTCTCCCTTTTAGCCCTCTTAGGAGTTAAAGAAGTGTGCAAGAACAGAAAATTATCTTGTCTTTGCTGATGGAAGATGGAAATGAGAGAACAAATTTGACAAATGAGTTTGAGAATGACATTAGAATAATTTTTCTCTGTGGTAAAGAGGGGAAGACACACAAAATTAAAGAGGAAAACTCCTGCATAACTCTGTAACTTCTATAACTATAGTCCTCAAACTCAAGCCACATAAAAAGTAATGTTAGAATATAAGAAACATAAAAAATATGTTTATAATTTTTACATTTTAAGAGATATAAGGAAAGTATAGCAATGTATATTGAAACCATGATTTATTTTTAAATGGGAAAAAGTAAGCATAATTTTAAGAAAGATATAAAAGTTTTGAGAGATTTTTCACCTGTCATTTAATTTCTGCTTGGGGAAAAAACCCTGCATTCTGTTTTTCTGAATCAATGTTAAAAATTTGTCTTCTTATATTTAATCAACTAGTCTCACTGGGTCTTGCACACTGATATTAAAGTTGGATGTGATTAGGGTAGTATAGAACTTCATGGAACATGTTAATTGATATAAACAATTGCACTCAAGTTCATTGATTTCAAGAATTAAAAATATTAAGCCAGCTATTGGCTACTGAGCTTTTGCAACATGCCAGATATGAGGCCAAGTGCTTTTTTAATATATAGAATCTCATTGAATTTATATAACACCCTTTGAAATGAGTTTTATTATCCCTCTTTGTATGGGAGAGAACCTTAGTTTTAAGAAATTATGTTGTAAACATGCTCAAGATCGCTTATCTTGTGAATGTCAATTTTGTCTGAATCTGAATTTTGTGTTCTTAATTAATAAATATGTTTTATGTATTGTCATGACAATTTAGACACTCTCAGGCAATGGGGTTTTGTTGTGGTTATGCATAGATGGGTCTGACACTAAATCTATAATATTAGTTAAAGAGCAAGCATAAAATCCTCTTTAAAATGCTCTCTTAGAGAGATATGGGGGGTTAGAATAGGGGTATCAAGTCATTATCTGCTGTTGATATTTTATCTTGAATTGGCTCATTGAATTCATTCTTAAATTAGCTCACTGGCAATCCCACAGGATTCTGGAAGAATAAAGTTGTTTTTCCAGTGGAGGTCAATTTCTCAAGATGTGGTATGGAAGGAAGGCCTGCAAAGCCTTGGAGAAATATGGAAACAGAAAGGAATATTCAGTGCCAAACACAGTGGAATGAAATTCAGAGATGGGGCTCCCAATATGTTTTTCTCCAAATTGATAGTTATACCTTCATCTGGCCAAGGTACTAAATGTCTTAACCTATATAGAGGACCATACTTTTGAGATAAGATTCAGGAGAAACTTTAAATCTTGCTTAGCTTATACTTTTATGATGAAACATTTGGAGAATTGGTCAAGAAAATTTGGAAGTATTAGGATATTTAAATCATATAGAATTATGGCCTAACAACTGGCTATGAATTTGGTAAAAAGAAGAAAAACAAATGAACATCAAGTTAGATTCCCATCTCATACTAGACACCAAATAAATTCCAGCTGAATTAAATTTTGGATTTTAAATAAAAATATAAAATTAACAAAAAAAATAGGCAAATATTTATAGAGACCATTATTATAAGTTAAAATTACTTAACATAACATATAGGCAAAACTAAAATAGAAATGGTTAATGTATTTGCATATATAAACATAAAACTCCTATAAAAGTCAAAATAATAAAGGTAATAAACCTAGAAATGTTTAGATTTTTATAATAAAAGGATTGTTATCTTTAATATATAAAGGGCTCTTAAAAATAACTAAGAAAAATATAGTAGAAAAATAAACAAAGTGATATTATATTAATTATCTATTGCTGCATAATAGGTTATCTCAAAACTTAGAGGCTTAAAACAACAAATATTTGTTGTCTCACAGTTTCTGTGGGTCAGGCATTGGGAGTAGCTTAATTGGGTAGTTCTGGCTCAGAGTCTCTTATAAAATTGTAGTCAAGAGGTCAGCTGGGACTACAATCATATGAGGCTGGACTGAGTTCAAACTGTCTACTTCCAGGATGGCTCATAACATGGCTTTTGGTAGGAGACCTCATTTCCTCACTAACTGTTGATAGAGATCTCAGTTTTTAGCAACATGAACCTCTCCATACAGTGCTGCTTTAGTCTTCTTATAACATGGCAATTGCCTTCTCACAGAGTGAGGAATCCAAAGAGTAAGAACAAGGCAGAAATTGCCATTATTTTTGCGGTATTCCGTTGGTCTCATAAACTGACACTTATATAGGTGAAAAGGGGCTATACAAGGACATGAATATCAGGAAGCAGAGATCATGGGAGTCCATTGTTGGGAGCCATTCTTGCTGAATGCCCTAAAGACAAGGTTAAAGTTGCCTGCAAGCTAGAAGTTTGCAGAGCAGGCGGGCTCTGTGCAGAAGGAGGAAGTTTGGCTTAATGGAGAGAGTTGAATGTTCTTTGACAAAAGGAATAACAAAAGGAAAACAAGAACAAAGATGTTTTGAGAGAACTTATGTAAATGTCAGGAATTGTTTGCATATCTGTGGGTTTTGTTTTTCATGCATTTTCCAAGGGTATAAATTTGCTGTGCTAAATAAACTCTCGGGGGCGCAGTATTTACTGTTAGCCCTCCCGACTCTATCTTTTGTCTCTTTCTCTTTTTTCTTTCTTTTCTCAATTCTCACTCCCCCTCTAGGGAACTGTTCGATCTTAGCGGGTGGGCTCTGGCAGTCCATCTTGGAGGCTGGATACCACAGAAATTAACTGGTAATTCATAAAAGTAGAAAGACAATGGCTAGCCCATTGTGAAAGGGACCTGTTTGGTAGAGCAACCCATAGCACTTATGCTACCATGTCTGGGCCTTTCCCAAGGCTTTGAAGCCCACAACTAACTCTCGTGGGTTGGCCCAGGGTATATTATGAGAAAAAAGCAGGATGAGATTGGGCTGTCTTCTAAAAGTTGGCATGGCATTCCAGTCCTTAAGAAAAATAATAGAATAATAATACCCAGGTGGTGTCTGTGAGTTAATGTTATAAGCCGTAGGGCAAGAGGTAGTAGGTCATAGACCGAGGCCAAGGGCTTCCAGTTTAAAGAGTTAGTCCAGGCAGGTGTTGATGCTTTTGCACTGCCACTGAAAAAGAAAATGGTAAACAGTACAAGGAAGCTCAGTTGAGCACAGCCCTAAAGGCCAACTCTTTTGCAATTGGTTCCCTTTGAAGGCATTTCTCAGAAAAAAATTGTGCCAGAAAAAGTAAGCATTAAATATAAACAGCAGATTCTGCTTTTTGGACATATGATAAGTTTTAAGAGATTAAAAAAATCACAGCTTTGATCCAGCAATGGCTGCCTAAACCTAATTGGAATGATGCCATTTTGATGGCTGGACCTGGTCATGAAAATCTTGCTGTTGGTGACATTCCATATTTCTCTTCTGGCCTTGTACAAATGGAACAAGGAAAGACCAAGGTTTTAAGTTTTGATGATAAAAACACAGTAGTAACAGATTTTCAGGAAACCAACAAACAAAATGAACCAAAAACATTTTGTTCAGTCTCATATAGGAAAAAAGTTTATTTCAGTTCTGGGATTCAAATTTCTTTGCTAGTCGACTCTGACCTTTTTTTTAGTCTGAACTCCAATTTTTATTCTTCCATCTTTCTGTTCAGCCTTATCAGTGTATTCTAAACTCTTATTCATATGTTGCATTTCTGATCAGGTTTATCCTGTTGCCACCTTACCTGTCTTGTCTTTCTTTCTTTCCTTTTCTCCTGTAATGTGTAGACTATCTCTTAAGTTTAAATATCTTTTAAGTTTAAACTTTTAAGTTTAAATATCTTCCCTTCTATAAAAATTTTACAGACCACCCCAGATCTTGTCATTCTCTAAACTCCAATAACAACTTTGTTCTAATATCTCATCAGTCAATTAGGCATTCATTAAGCTATTATTTATTTTTGACATAATTACTTAACATACAACATGTATACACACTACTTTAAATAGATTGTAAACTTTTTGAGAACAGAGTTTATACTCTATTCTTTTTTATCACTCTTTCCTCATTCTATTGTTTGGTGGCTACCTCCTTATTTCCCAGCAGGCGATATAGCTAGCACCTTGTAAAAAGTAACTAATCAATAAGTACTTGATGGATTGATTTATTGATTAAAGCGACATTACAGGAGACCAGACAATAGTCTGACCCTTTTGTAGTAATGTTTTACCATGTGTGAAGGAAGACTGTGCACAAACCAGCATAAACCTGATGAAGAACTAATGGTTCATCTTTGTTTTGAGATAGATGTGAAATCAGCAGAAGTTATGCCAACCCAGGAACTCTGAAATAATGAAATTAATATATATATGCCATCACATGAGTTGCTCAGTCATCCATTCCTGTTGACATTTCTAATAAAGTTAGATAATTTTTCACCATTTCAAGCTTTTATAGACCTGTTCTCATGATTAAATATGATCCATGAAACATACCCAATGAGTACCAGTCAAGGGTAAAAGTATCTAGAACTGATAATAATACACAGTAGGTGCTCAAAAATTTTCCTTCTTCCTTGTACCTTTGGTGACAAATATTCTAGTTGTTTCTAAAGATGGGGCCTCTTCTCCTCTTCCTCACTTCTGCCTTAGAGTTTTCATGGATGAGCTACCATTCTTTATAGTTTGTGCTTTATAGTATATAAAGCAATTTCAGGGGCATAATTTCTTTTGGATATCACACGAATCCAATCAGGCAGGTATTATTAGTCTCATTTTCAGCTGGAAAATTGAGCCTCAGGGAGCTTGTTACTTGCCTGTGAGAAATGGCTCGAACTTGGATTTTCTGATTTAATAAAGAAGAAATGAAAAGACAGAAAGAAAATTTTGTTTTATTTTGTTGAACGGTATCACTTTGAGAATTCCACTGTGGCAAGCACTACTGTTTGTCTCCCAAGCACAGATAGATTTACCAGGAGATAAAGAAGCCTGAGTCCCATGACCCCTTACTTGCATAGACCTCTCCAAGGCCCTGGGAAGGGACCCCACAATGTGTCCACAGGGTCAGATGTTTTTGTGAAATTTGCTAGCAGAAAGAATGGATTATTTTTTTATTCTTCCCAAATCATATGCTGGGGACCTAATATTTTGTCCCCTTCAAAATTTGTATGTTGAAATCCTAACTCCCAAGGTCCGATGGTATTAGGACGATGGTATGAGAAAAGTATTAGACTTTAGAGGCTATGTCCTTATGAATGTAATTAGTGGCCAGGAGAGATCCTAGCCCATTCTACTATGTGACATTACAGAAGAAAAAGGAAATAGGCTCTCACTAGATATTGAATCTGTGGCACCTTAATCTTAGATTTCCCAGATTTCAGAATTGTGATAAATTAATTTCTGTTGTTTATATGCTACCCAGTCTACAGTATTTCTGTTACAGTGGCCCTAATAGGCTAAGACATTGTATAGCTTTAGGCCCCACAAACCTGGCTCTGTCACTGCTCTCAAATAACAGAATTCAATCTGTAGCTGGACACATTGCCACACAACCAAAAACCCATATTCTTCAAGATTCCTGGTAGAGAGGGTTTCTGGCCAATGGTATGTAAGCTGACATAGTGCTTTGACACTTTCAAGAATTCACCTAAAAGGAAGCTAAGAGATATGCTGTTCATTTTCCGTTTCTTCATTTAGCTGCTTGAAACACAAATGTAATGGTTGGAGCCCTGGTAGCCATCTTAGACCATGAGTATGAAGGACTCACACCAGAAATAGTGAAGCTGTTAAGAGCCTTGGGTGCTTACAAAAAATGTGTTACCATATCTTTCCTGAGCTTCCCTTGAACTTCTGTTATATAAGAGAAATAAGCTTCTACCTTGTTTAAGCCACAATCTTTCATGTCGCCATTGTAGCTAAATCTAACATTTGATTTAAAAATGCTAGGTCATATAATTTAAATTATGATTAAAATTGAATGCATCTAGTGATAAAAATAAACCCTAAATAAATAATTTTAAAATAATTAACTAAATAGTAATCAATGAACAAATTGGTGAGAAGGAAAGGTTCAGGGAATTATGTGCGGATATAACAGAGTCTAATTGTCTGGTGGAGAAGGAAGGGTATACAAGAAAGGTTCACTAGGAAGTTTCATTGAGTCCTGAGGGATAAGTCAGAGTTAGCAGCACATGCATCTGGGAGCTGAGAGTTGATAGAAAATTCAGGAAGAAGCAATGGTATTAGGTAGGCAGCAGGTCAGAGGCAGGAGAGAGTATGACATATACAAGGAATTGAAAAAAATTGAGAACGGTTAGAAGTTAGGGAACCAAAGAGAGACTATCTTCAGACAAGCTTGGACAGCTGGGCTATACCCTGCTGGGCCTTTTGAACCACGTTACAGATGCACATCTTCACCTCTTGGATAATGAAAAACCACAAAAAGTTTTAGGGTGGAATGAGATATAATTAGATAGGTTTTTAAAAAACCCTTTACATTGCTGAGTAGTATTTCATGAGAAATACAATGAGAAATAAAGCTGCTGTGAATAAGCATGTACAGGTTTTTGGGTGAATATGTTTTCATTTCTTTGGGATAAATGCCCAGGAGTGCAATTGCTGGGTCCTATGGTTGTTGCACATTTAGTTTTTTAAGAGTCTGCCAATCCATTTGCCAGAATGGCTGTACCATTTTATAATTTCACCAGCAGTGTATGAGAGATTCAGTTTCTCTTTATTTTTGTCAGTATTTACATTTAATATTAGCTGTTCTAATATCTCATCATGGTTTTAATTTGCATTTCTCTAATGGCTAGTAATGTTGAACATCTTTTGATGTGCTTATTTGCCATCTGTATATTCTCTTCAGTGAAATATCTTTTACCCATTTTCTAATTGGATAGTTTGTTTTTTTTTAAATGTTGAGCTTGAGAGTTTTTCATGTATTCTAGATGTGAGTTTTTTGTTAGTTATGTGGTTTGCAATTTTTTCTCTCTCATCCTGTAGCTCATCTTTTCATCAGGGTCTTTTATAGAGCAAAAGTTTTAGATTTTGATTAAATCCAATTTATTTATATATATATTTTTATGGTGTCATGTTGAAGAACTCTTTGCTGAGCTCTAAATCCCAAAAATTATCTCCTGTATTATCTTCTAACTTTTTTTATAGTTTTACATTATACATTTAATTTTAGAATCAACTTTTGAGTTAGTTTTAATATGAAATGAGGTTATGATAAATATTCTTTTTTGTTTTTGTTTTTGCCTATGGATATGAAATTACTCCAGCACATATCCTGATGATGCTTCCCTTCCTCCACTGAATTGCTTTTGCACCCCTGTCAAAAATTAGTTGGCCATATTTATATGGAGTGATTGCTTGGTTCTCTCTTCATTCCAGTAATCTATGTTCCTATTCCTCTGCTAATACCACACAGTCTTGATTACTATAGCTATATAACAATTTTTAAAACCAGGTAGACTAATTCTTCTCACTTGCTTCTTCTTTTTCAGAATTGTTTTAGCTATTCTAGTTCTTTGCCTCTCCATGTAAACTTTACAATAATCTTGCAAAATCTGCTAAAAATCTTGTTGAGATTTTGATAGGGATAGTCTTAAACTATATATTAACTTGGAACAATTGATATCTTTACTATGTTGAGTCTTTCAATCCAGAAACACAGAATTTCTCTCTATTTATTTTGATCTTTTTTGACTTCTTTTATTAATGTGGTATAATATTTGACATGAACTATTAGATTTACACATGAATATTTAACTTTTTTTGAACAATTGTAAATTGTTTGTATTTTTAAATTTCAGTTTCCAGATGCTTATTAGTAGTATATAGAAATGCAATTGATTTTTGCATATTGATCTTGTATCCTGTAACCTTGCTGAACTTGTAAGTTATAGGAGTTTTGTGTAGATTACTTGGGATTTTCTGTGTAGAATATCAAATCTACAGACAGAGACAATTTTATTGCTTTTTTTACAATCTGTATGTATCTTATATCCTTTTTTTTCATTATTGCATTGGCCAGAACTTCTAACACTATGTTAATAGCAATGATGAGAGTGGACATTTCTTGCCTTATTCATAGTCATAGGAAGAAAGCATTCATTCTTTTTATCATAAAATATAAAGTTAGTTATAAATTTTTTGGTAGTCTAGGCTATGCTACCCTGAACAAGCCGGATCCCCTCTGATCTCGAAAGCTAAGCATGGTCAGGCTTGGTTAGTACTTGGATGGGAGACCTCCTAGGAATACCAGGTGTTATAGGCGTAAAAAATACAAAATAAAAAACATAAGGAATCGTAAGCTGACAATGTCTTTACAATCTGTGAGGTCAACCATAGGTTGCCTCGCTTAAAAAAAAAATTTTTTTTCTTTTATAGATGTTCTTTATTAAATTGAGAAAGCTTGCCTTTTTTCTCAGAGTCCTGAAAGTTTTTATCATGAATGGCTGTTGAATTTTTTCAAATGCTTTTTCTTTACCTGTAAATAAGATCATGTGATTTTTTTTTTTAGCTTATTAACAGGGTGAATCACACTGATTAATTTTTGAATATTTAACCAATCTTGCATTCCTGGAATAAACCCCACGTGGGTATGGTATATAATTCTTTTTATATTTTGATGAATTGTATTTATCAATATTTGGTTAAGAATTTTTACTTCTATATTCACAAGGGTCTGTAGTTTTTTTGTTGTTGTTGTTTGGTTTTGGTATCTTCATGATGAATTGAGACGTGTTCCCTTCTCTTTCATTTTCTACAAGAGATTGCATAAAATACATGTTAATTCTTCTTTAAATGTTTGGTAGAATTATTCAATGAAACCATAATGTTCTGGAGCTTTTTTGGGGGAGGGAATTGTAAAATTATTAGTTAATTTTTTTAATAGTCATCGGGCTATTCAAATAATCTATTTCATATTGTGTGAGTTGTGGTGGTTTGTGTTTTCTGAGGAAATGATTATATCATCTAGATTGTCAGATTTTTGTGTATAGATTTGTTAGTAGTATTCTCTTATTATCCTTTTGATGTTTGCAGCATTTGTAGCTATATCCCATTTTATTCCAAATGTTGATACTTTGTGTTTTCCCTTTTTTTCTTTGTCAGTCTTGCTAGAGGTTTGTCCATTTTATTGATCTTCTCAAAGAACAAATTTTTTGTTTTACTGACTATTTTTATTTTTTCAACTTCATTGATTTCTGCTCTTCTCTTCATTATTTTCTTCCTTCTTTTTTCTTTGGATTTGTTTTGGCCTTGACTGTATGATATACTCTAAATCAATACCTTAAAGGACAGGAGCCATCTGACTTGTGATTGGGTAACTGGAAGACCTGAAAAAGAAGAAAATAGACATCTCTACTCACTTTCCTGCCCTCATACAACATTTGTTGAGGAGGACAAAGCCTTCTGGGTAAAAATTTAAGAATGCTTCTAGTAATATACTCAAAACATTGACAAATCTCTATGTAAAAGGGGTTAAGAGTCATATGATTTGGCCCTGAGTCCATTTTTTATTCTCTTGGGCCCTCAAAGAGTACAATTTAGAAACAGAGAATGAAGGAAAACCAACACAGTTCTATGTAATAATGTGACATACTCATTCTATCATGACAAATTCACTGAGAGAGAGGTCCTTTGCCAGCTGTGAGTATATTCTCTTTTGGTGTCAGGAGAATGGTATAGTCAGAAGAAGAATTCAACTCAATTATTGAACTATTCTGAGCATCTTGTAAGTGCAGGACACTGAGAGAAGGTTTGTGTAGGATATGAAAAGAGTTTTAAAAGTCAGGGGGAGGTTCTTATTTTCAATGAACTTTTAGTCTTAAGACATGATCATCCTGGGCACTTAAATTGTGAGCCTACCTCCCAAACCACAGCTCTGTGCTCTCTAATTCATTACTGTATAAAATACCCAAATCCTGGAAGATAAATGAAACAGTTAGAAAATGTCAAATTTTATGAATCCTACAAAAAGTGGACCTGTGGAATAGCTAATCAGATATACCTAATACTTGATACCTAATGAGAAACTGCTGATGAATACTCGTCACTTTCTCAAGAAATGACTGGGGATCAAGTATAGCTGTCACTGCATTTCCTTTACTGTTATTTTTTAGAATGCTATGTCTGAGCTAATATTATTAACACTTGAAGAACTGACACGGCTCCCAAGAAGACTTTGGGTACTTTGCCACATTCTCTCCTCTCATCCTATGCCTAGCTGCCTCCCAGACCCCCTTTCCCACTCTGAGGTGTGTCTGAGTCCCCAGCTGGCTTGCAAGCTCTCATGAGGCCCAAGGACACACTTTGTGGCATTGCCTTTAGGAAACTCTAAAGCCGTATACACACTAAAGATCTGTCCTTCATTTTGTATTTAATGCTGTCCTCCACAAAATAGAGACCTGAAAATGTCAACAATTGAATAGAGAATGAGAATTTTAAAAGTAGATTTCAAAATTCATAATAATGGCAAATATAAGTTGAATATTAAGGAAGATCCAGGTTCTTTATTTTGAAATACATTATCTTGTAAGGAATGCGGGAAAGATGTCCTCTGTTTGAATTAGGGGCATGAAAATGTACAATCCCTGGGGAATTTGCAGAAACATTATGAAGAACATTTAATTGCCTAGATTCCATGAGAAAGATAAGCTTATGTAAATTTCAGTAATATCCTAATACAAAAAACAGCTCCCACTGAACACTTACTATGCCCAGGCATTGATGTACACAATACCCCAGTGCAACAGGTGTTATTATCCCCACTGTCAAGATTATAAAGTTGAGAACTGGAAAGTTTAGGTAATCTACCCATCATCAATAAGCTAGTGTATCTTTGAGCCCGAAAAAAGCCCAAATATAGCCTAAATATATTTGATTTCCAAGTCTGTACTCGACTGCCCCTTCCTGCTAGTGCTTTATAGCTAAAAGAGTAAAAAAACACAAGGAATCCAGTTTTCAGTTTATTCTATAAATTGTTACTTGTAGTCCTATGTATATGCCACAGATTACCTGAAAACATTAATTAAATGTGAACTTACTCTCTCAGACTAATAGTGGTACAAATCTACAATAAATTTCATTCCTAAATACTCAACTTAATACATTGAAACTTCTTTAAAGCACAAAATTCTGTTTCAAATGTTCCTCAAATTAGGTTGGTTTCTTCCTTTTATAGATCATCTATTTAAGACTAAAATATTCATGTCTGTTTGGAAGTGCAACCTCAGTTCTTATGAAATGAGATCCAAAGAGATATTGGAACCCAGTAGCTCTGTTCTTTTGTTTGTTTGTTTGTTTGTTTAGATGTGTAAGATGTCAACCTCCTGATCTGCATATTATAAGTGGAAGTTATCCTCTCTGTCTCATGAGCCTGTTTTATATCATTCATAAGAATCTTAGGGACTCTGCTTGTATTGACTAAGTTTCTTCTATCACAGGCATAAATCTCAACAGAAAAATGTGTAAATAGAATAGAACATACTCTGATTAGCAAAGAAGGTAGCACAGAGTGAGACAAAGGGAATATAAAGATAGCAATAATAATTAATATTGAGTCTTTGAAATGATTGGAGCATCTCTGGGGAGAGTGTGAATTAATAACAATCCCTCTTTATGGTAGTGCATAAGAAGAATAATTAAGAAAATGAAGATGCTGTGTGGGGTTCTTATTTTTCCAGTGGACACATAACATTGGATGATTCATCTGCTGCTGGAGCAGGATTCTGTACCCTAGATCAATTGTGTGCATTCCTCATGGCACTTTAATGGAACAAGTGGGCCCAGAATGACAGCTGATGATGGGGGGCTCAGACAAAATAGAACTATTATTGCCTGGAGTTAAACAAAAATTATACCATTTAAAAACTCAAAGTCCAGGAGAAAATATATTATCCATGAAAGGACAAAAGGCAGAAAGTTTCCACAATAATGGGTAGGTTGTAAATGTCAGGAACTCATAAAATGTTTATTTTCAACTGAGGCCAAAAGAGCCAATACATAAAAGGAAATAGACCAAGGAAAGATAACTTCATAAAAATCTCAAATGCTGTGCTATAGAGACAAATGTACTGGGACTCATATCTGTATGTGGGCCGAGAGGTCTTTGAGAAAGTGCCTTTGTCACTTGTCTCCTCATCTTGAAAGTGACGTCCTCTGACACCCATGGGGTTAAAAGAGGCTCCTTGGAGAAGTTCCTCTCTACAAAATCACCTGCACAAAAGTAAACATTCTCAGGGAAAATGGGACTAACATATGGTTAATTTTATCAAATGACTGAAAGAAACCTATTGAGAGGTGGAAAGAGGAGACACCACTGTGGCTATAAGAGGTTGACATGATGTTCTTTTTCTCATAATTTACTCTAAGTGAAGGTAGAAACCGGACACAGAACTTTTGTCACAGATGGAAAGACAAAAAGGAACCAGTCATTTTGTTTTAATTCATATGCATTACAAAAAACCCCTCACTCATGGTTTCCATAGCTACCCCACTGGTTTTCATTTGCAGCCAGTGTAAGGAAGCAGTAAGGGGTGTTGGCACTGTGCCATGGCTTTACATCCTGTCCTGCATGACACTGATCAGCACCCCAGATGTCATCAAGGAGGGCAAAGGAAATCTGAACAGACTCCTTCCAAATAAACAATTCCCTTTTTCCCTTTAGCTTTTAAAATTCTTACCAAAGGTGGCTCAAGAATGTTCTTCAAGCTAAATACAAACTAGAACACTGAGAAAAGATATAGTTATCTGTAATAAAGTGAACACATAGATTATAAATATTACCAGCCTTCTAATTAAAGATGGTGGATTGAACACACGTACTTATCTCCTTTCTGAGAATCCACTAGAGAGATATAAATGAGTCAAAAATAAAAAATAAGTTAAATTTCCAGTAACAAAGAAAACAGGAGGTAGGCAGGTTCAGTAGAAGAGCTATTTGGACAACAAAATTTTGAAAGATGTGGAGTGAAAGGATGTGAAATGGATTGAGGAAGCCACAATTTGTATTAAAGAGGCATTTAGATAAGTTGTCCCACAACACATTGGAGAAGTGTTGAGTTGGAGATGCTGGATATTGTGGAGGTCAGGATTGAAGTTTAGAGTCAAAAACAGAGAAATAGTTGACAGTCGGGATACAAGGATCACATTTAGCTTTCTCCCCGCCCTACTCCCAACACTTATATAGCCAGTGCTAGCAGCTACGTATTTCCTTCAGGCTGCAGACTGGGTATTTTTCTGGAGGAAATCGTATGAATCTTACAGAAAGACTTACCCATGTTAGCACTAGGGTCTCCCTGCTTTAAAGATGATTTCCCACCTGATAATCTAAAACAGACTCCAGCAGTTCACAGGCCTTTTTCCTTATACAGATAGCTAAAAACCAGATTTTCCTTGCATCACTCTGAAAAAGGAACAGCCAAATTAGTACTTCCCACATATATGAAGGAGCCCTCAAATATGAGGACGATATGGGATGTGTGCACCCAAAAGAGTGAAAATGCTGGGAGAAGAAGAGAACTTAAAAAACAAACAAACAAAAAAACTACAATTAATATCCATGGTATAGAAAGGTAACCTGGCAGAGTGTTAAAGCAGGTGTTGTTGAGTAAGCCAGTCTGAAGTCCTGCCCTCTTACAGGCATGCGAATAACTCAATTGGACATTTAGTCAATTACCAAGTATCGATTGTCCATTTTTTATGTGTTAAGCTCATCTTGGGCATCAATGGTAGCCAATTTTATTTTCAATGGCATATAGTCTATTTTATTCATGGTAATCAGTTTCATCTGTCCATTGCCTCTTTTACTAAGTATAGTCTTCACAGTGAGGAATAAGAATTATGGGAACAGAAAATCTCTCACAGACATTGGAAACAATTGCAAAGGATGAAATGATGAAACACAGCAGAAAGAAATACTACTTCCCATACTCTGGGTGCCTCAAAGCTTGCAAAAACACTTATTTATTTCACATTATCCTGCAACCCTATAGAATAGAACATTTTTCCAGCTGCCCTTTCACTCTAAGCCAACGTCGAACTTACTGAAAAGTATAAAGATGCAATGAGGTAACATGCAAAACACTTCGCACATCTGCTATCTAAATGCACAGTAAGAAATAGCTGCTATGATAAAGAATTTAGGATCCAAAAAAATTTAAAACTGGGGCAAAGTTTACCTTTTGTCATCATTACTCTTTCTTTCTGTACTTGCTTTCCTTTTTCCATCTCTTGCACCCTAATGTGTCTAAATTTTTAGCTCCTAGGTGCCCAAAGTCACCTAGGTATGGTCTCTCCAGCTTACAATTTCTGCTCCCACCTCCTCAATCAGACCACATCAATCCCACGTCTCTTTCCTTCAGGTCTTTAATGTAATATGGCAATGATTAATAGTGGATCCCTAAAGAGGATCCACTAAGTATTTCAGAATCACTTAAGAATCTTTAAAAGAGAAAATTTCTGTCTTTTTACAAATGCAATGGAATAAATCTAAGTTACAGTTGCTCTGGTATTCAGGAAGGTTTGGTATCTTTTCTAGCATTGCTGATTGAACCACATACACAGGTGATTGCCTGCTTTGTTGTCCCAAATAACTTGCCATAGCATCAGCTAAGTGGAAGATGATTCAGACTCTCCTGACTTTCAAAAATATGGGTTGAGGACTGGAGGAAGTAAAGGGCTTTTTCTAGAGATTTAACCACTGACCAACCTGTGGAAGAAAGTTTAACTTTCTTCAAGTAGAGGACACAGCTTTTACCCTCTTCCACAGAAAACCATACCTCTTAGCCTGGCGTCATGGCAAATTTCCTAAGATGAAGGGATACTTTTTAGAGCTACATGGTAGATCCTTGAGCAAACATTTCCACAATATAAATCTGATTCCCATACAAAGACTACTAGCTGTATTGTGTAGGGTGGGTGGTGTTGCATTGGTGATGGTAATGGTGGTGTTGGTGGTGATGTGTGTATGTGTGTTCACGTATGTCCACTCATCAGAGACAGAAAGAAGAGCAAGATAGTGGAATAGTTACCTATGAAATTTGGCTCTAAAGTAAACTAAAAAACCTCTATTTTGTTGAATATTATTATAACCATTTTCAGCCAAATAGTGCTTGTTTTGCTTTGATTGTACAGGATATAAACTCGGCATCCCACAGAGTTGGATGATTGTGGAGTGCTACTGTGATAAGAATTATCCATCTGCTGAATATCTAAGCAAGAATTGTTACTGCCCATATTCTAAGACAACTTCCCATGGAGTAAGATGATTTCAGAAAAATTTTTATGGTGAGAATTAACACTAAATGGCCCATCTGCCATTGTTCCCTGGTCCAAATACTTCTGACCAAATACTTCTGAATTGAAGGGATCTTTGTAAAGTATCAGCGCCAATTGGACACGCACTCTGAGAGATTTTTGTGTTTTTATCCTATGTGAGTAGTGGTTTGCCAGTGACACTATATATATATATATATATATATATATATATATATATATATATATATATATATATAAAAGGAAAGACAAAATGATCATCTACAGATGCAAAGAAAATCTGAGAGAATTAATTCAAATTTTAGGATAGAGTGGCTAACTACATTTAAATCAATGAGTATAACTGAGATGCGTAAAATGCTGCAGACCCAGCTTAGCCAAAATGCAGGTCTAATGGAGGTACCCCATCAGCCATTACCTAGACACAGCTTGTCCTTCCTGTAAGCTCCTTCATAAACTCTCAAGGCTTTGGGGAGGCTCCATAAACATTACATTCTTTCTTTTGCAACCCCTTCATTAGCCTACTTAAAACCAGACTGTCCAGACTGACAAATATGAGAGATACACGGTAATCAGTTTACTTTAAAAATGTGCAAGTTCACTCTCCCAGACTGTCTTCAGTTTTTTCTCTCCCCTTTCTTCTATAATTTCTGTTTTTTTCCCCGTCCTTTCTTGAAAATAGCCTATTGATTGTTCTTCATATGAGTACATTTGCATGCTTACAACAAAGTATTATGCCATATCAATAATGTGGAAAACATAATTCTAAAATAGAAATCACATTGGAAAAAATAATCAACCAAAATTTTAAACTTTAACCTGGTATCAAATTTAACAAAAGAGGGTATTTAAAAAAATTTGTATATGGCTATGTTTTTATTGCTAGGTAACAAACAACCTTAAACTTGGCGACTTAAAACAACCACCATTTTATTTGTTCATGTTTCTGTGGGTTGGTTGGGAATCAGCTGGATGGGTCTTCTGCTGTATCACTTGAGATCATTCATGTTGTTTCAGTCAGGTGGTGGATGGGGCTGTCCCATTCAAGACAAGTACACTCACATGTCTGGAAACTGGGTGAGAACAGTTGGAAGGCTGGAAGTTCTCTTGCTGTCTCTCTTTCTCCTTGTGTGGCGTTCTCTGTATGACCAGCTTGGGCTTCTTTACATTTTGGAGAGGATTCCTGTTCAAGTGCTTACCAATCCTCTGCCTGCATCATGCTTGCTGCTCCCTCATTGGACAAAGCCAGTGTGGGCAGGGCCTAAGCAAGTGTATGAATGAGGGAGGCATGGATTTTGGGAGGCCACCAAAGTAAAAGTCTACCACAGTGACTCTCTACTCATCCTTCAGTGGAATCACTTTATTGTGTAATTACTAATTTTTTATCAGACTGAAGTGCCATGGGTTACAGTCTTATTTAGAGCCTAGCATATGCATTGGATGAATGAATGAAGGGATGAACATGTGGAGTAAAGTACTCCACTCCATGCTGGGAATACAGCTATGAATGAGTCAAAGTCCCTGCCCTCATGCAACTTGCATATATGAGCCGGAGAAGGAAACAATAAACAAGTAAGTAAATAAATCAGATACTTTCAGATAATGGTAAATGCTATAAAGAAAATAAAACAGCAAAATAAAGGGAAAGAGAATAAACAATATGGTTGTAGAGACAGGTGGTTTTTTAGCAGGAAAATGAGAATACATAAGCTGTTCAAAGAACTGGAGACCTAGTACAGGGCCTAAGATGGGGGAGGAGAAAGTTCCAGAAAGGAGAAATAAGTGTAAAGCCTGGAGAGGAAATGGAGCTTTATATTTTTGAAGGACAGAGGAAGGTTAGGATGACTGGAGATTATTGAAGAGGAACAAATCGTGTGAGATGAAGTTGGAGGGAGGTTAGATCATTTAGGGCCCCGAAGGACATGGAAAGGAGTTTGGATTTTATTCCAAGTACAATGAAATGGTCAAGTCTGAGGCTAGGACATGAAATGATCTAATATTCACTTTTAAAAGCTCACTTTGGTAGTTGAGTGAAGAATGACCCTCTCTATGCCATTGACCTATTTTATATTTTTAATAGCACCTAACATAATTTAAAATTAATTTGCCCGCTTATGTGTTTGTATGTTTATCATCTGTCTCTTCCACCGTCACACCAGTAAAATATAATCTCCTAATGTGAATATTTTGCTGATTTTGTTCACTGCTGCACATCCAAGTGTCTAAAATAGTACCTGGCACATAATGGGTGCTAAAATTCATCTATCAGATAAATGAGTGAGTGTATTTGTTCCTTTGATAATTAAGCCTGAGGAGAGCATCTATAGTTTGAGTGGTGACAAAGCAGAAAATACCAATATTTTTTCTAGTTATACTTGGAGGCAATGATTTCCTGAATACTCCTCTCCACTTCTACATTATGTACAGTAAACTTGAAGTTCATTTCTGGAGTGCGGGAACATAAATATGTGTGTTGTCCCACGTCACTTAAATGTGGTGAAGTGTAGAGAAAGCTTTGAAGCTCAACATGTGTGAATACAAATTCCTCTTCTGACTCTTGCCAGCTGTGTGATTTTGAGCAAATTGTTTTAAAACCAATGCCACTCTGACCTTGTCACTTCCTTATGAGTGTTTTCTATGAGGCAATTACCCTGTTTTGTGCTCAGCAAATAAATGAATCAGGAACTTAGATAAATATTGTTTCTCTTCCCAACATGAGAAGGAAAGGGTAATGAGGAAGGTTATAGGCCAATTATAGATATGAGAGGCAGCTATAAGATGCTGCAGTTGTGTTGATACCAGCTCAAATTCCCAGCTCCATTCTACCTTTCACACCTGAGCCACTGCACAATACCACCAGAGCATCCTAGAAAGGGTGATCCAGGCCACAGAACCTGTGGGTTTCTGAAAAACCAAAACCAGGGATCATTATGACAACAAATACTCATTGAGTGCTTATTGTGTGTCAGGCTCAGCTTTTATCAGCAAACACAATTACTCCTCATATTACTCCTACTTTACTATACAGGTGAGGGAATTGAGTTACAGGAGACAAATAACTCATCTCGTAGCACTGGGTGGTGGATGTCAGAGCTGGGATTTGAACCAAAGCAGTGGCACTGCAAAGCCTAACTCTTAAAAATTGTGCTCTCTTTCTTTCCCATGGTATGGGAGGTGTTCTAAAAAACTGGGAAGATGACAAATCTACACCCCATGTCTGTGGTTTCAACAGTGCACTAGCATCTCTTGTACCTCCATGGTACCCACTGCCGGGCCAGGCATCTGGCCAAACACACCAGAGAGACTTATTTCTAGATTATTCCCTGTGTCCTATGGCCCCCATGTGTTCCTAGGTTATAGGAAAAGGACATGGTTTCTATGACTAGTATTTGCTCAGGTCCACCCTTCTCAATCTGCCACCTCCTCCAGGACAGCAGAGGCCCCTTCCTCAGAACACCTGTGCTGCCATCATATACCAACTTTTAGTCAGTTACTATCTTATTTCACAGAGTGCCTAGCACGCAGTGCTCAATGCATGCTAGATGAATCAAAAAAAGATAATTTCAGACTATGATGAAGAATCATTACAGAAGTCCTACCTTCTGCAAGTCTGGGAGCTGTGCCAGTTGAAAGAGCTGATGTGGCACCATTGGCACAAACAGAGAACCATTTTAAAGTGCAACTGCAAAATTTAAACATTAAAGCATGAGAAATATTTTTATAACTGCACCTTGCCAAATAGAACTGAAGCAGATTTTGATATAAAAATTAACAGGAAGCAAAAGTGGAATGAATAAAAATAGAAAAGAAATTACCAAGCCTTGAAAGGAAGTACACAAGATGAAAATGAAATGAAATCTACCTTGACTGGAGGAGATCACATAAAAATGAATAAATGGATAGTATATTAACATGTAGTACATCTACAATCTGTCTTTATGAAATAACAAAAGATATTTTTATTTTGGTTGTGTTTTTTTTTTTTCCCCATTGGCCCTTGAAATAAGAGGTTTAGTTTTATATAGAACTATATCTCCTGCGTGCCTACTGCTTGGGGCACACAGGAAATTGCAATGTGTTTCTCTCTAAATATCCCTGGATGCAACTCTTTTCTTGGATGAAATTTTCTGTGAAGTTAAGAGTGATAACCTAGGGTTGGAGTAAATGTGTGTGTGTGTCTGCGTGTGTTGTTTGGGGATGTGAGGAATGGAACATATCAGAGTTGAAACCCTTAGAAGTCTGATAGAGCAACTGTAAAACCCAATTAAGAAGTAAAAAACCCAGTCCCTTCCCTGAGGCTTATAGTAGCTTCTCTTGGGCAAATCACCTTATCTCTGGGTCTCAGTTTCACTAATTATAAAATGGAGATGCTAATTCCTACTTTTCCTGTTCGATTTATGAGGACTAAATGAGATAATGGACATGAAAGTACTTTAAAGAGCCTAACTATAATACTAATGGAAGGAATTATTGTCATAATTTTTTCTAAGTAATAAAATTATTGTGCGTGTAATTCTAAGATTACAAAAGTTTATTTTGAAGAGTAGAAGAGTAGCATTATATATATTACCAATCTACATTCACCTACAGAATCACTAAATAATCATGCAAGATAAATAGCTTTTGGACAGATGGTGAGATGCTGAATGAATTGCATGAGGCCTTCCAGCTCTTATATGGTAGAATCCACACTAGAGCCCATATAATCCCACAGCTGGTTCAAATAGCCACCATGCTGAAGTTGCCACCATTCATCATGATTGTGTGTGTGTGAAAAAGTGGATTTCTTGTTCCATACTTTTCTCCCCAAGTCTTGCTCTTACAGACACAATACATCTTTTCTTTCCTTTTCTTTTCTTTT